>LPNX010608869.1:234011-344880 GCA_001517045.1 Pseudotsuga menziesii
CTTAAACATATCTTCATCTTCACTTTAATTAGATGACTGAACTGCTTCTGAATGAAGGGCTTGCTGAAGAAATCATGAACTCCATGATCATGTGCTGGAGTGTAGAACCTGCAAGAAGGAAGAGGAGAGACTCCTTGTATCTCATCATCTGATGAAATGGGAGAATTATCTGAATGCTTCTTGCTGCTATCAAACTCTGATCTGCAAACATAACCTGAAATGGAAAAGAGATCTGTGCATACTCCTTCCCAAAGATTACAAAAAATAAGGCAATTTATTTCACACCCAATTAACTGAATAGCTGCAAAATTGTGATGTGAATCACATGTAAATCTTCCAATATGCTGTAGCACCTGTATAGATCTGATATGAGGCTGATAAAACACTGATATATCAGAAAAATTAGCATATGGAACAGCAAAGACAAAGGCTTCAGTGGCTCCATGAGGATATAGGGCTAGACTAGGAAAAATATGAACAACTGGGGAAAACTGATAGGTGTAAAAATCTGAATGATGGATGGGCATAAGATCTGAACCATAAGTGTTTAGAATAGATCCAAACATGTTTAATATCAGTCCAAATATGACTAAGGACATGGATAACCACCCAAAGAAAGATAGGAAATACTTCAAACCATGCAAGATAAATATCATTGCATAAGAGACCAATGAGGAATCAGCAGGCTTCTCTAGTTCATCTGGAACTTCGATATTGTGCTTCTCAAGAAGCTGAGACATGATGTCCATCTTATTTTTGAAACACTTCTTCTCTGAATGAAAACCCTTTCTGCAATAAGAACACTTGGATGTGCTCCCTTTATTCTTAGCTTTCTTCATTAAATCTTCATATCAATCTTCATCTTCACTTTCTGACTTTGGCTTCTTCACAATTTGCTTCTCTTTTGATTTGAATTTCTTGCTTCCTTGAACCAAGAGAGCATGATCCTTGCCTTTTGGAGAATTAAGGACACCCATATGGATCAATTTATCTTGCTCCTTTGTCAGTGAATCAAGAAAAGAATTTAAAGAAGGCATTTTCCACTTAGGAACAGCAAGCCTAGTAGCATGAAAGTAGACACAAAAACTGAGTAATCAGGACCCAATTTTGAAAGAATGGAAAGGATTAATTTATCATCTACTTTCCCAATCCCACATTGCTTGAGCATCATAACAAGTGACTTGAAATTGGTGAAGAAACCCTCAAGGGATTCAAAATTGCTTGGACTCAGTGAGAATAACTCAATCTCCAATTGATGCACTCTTAGCTCATCTTGAACTCCAAAGAGAGAATCCAGTTGAGTCCATACTTGGTTTGGAGTGGTCAAACTATCTAGATGAAAGAGTAGATCAGGAGAAATAGAGAGGCAAAGCAATCCATAGGCTTCATCCAACCTATTATGCCACTTAGCTTTCTCAATCACAGCATTGGGCTCATTCTCCAAAGCTAGTGTAACTCTTTATAATCCTCTACTGCGCAATAGAATGGAGATTTTTGCTTTCCATTCATGGTAGTTGAAGGAAGTAAGAATTATATCTGATGAAGAATCCATATTGCTGAATTGATGTTCTCAAGAATAATATCTCTGCAACCTGCAAAACAAACTAGGAGAAAATCTTGAAGCTCTTCTTCAGAGAGGGATAGGAGACTGGAAGCACTCCTCAACTCTGTAGAAATAATAGATAAACCTTGTAGATCTGATACCATGTAGAAATAATAGATCAATGCTATGTGCAATGATGCTAAAAAGAAGCACAGGAAATAGATCTTGCTACTAAGAATTCTCACAAGCATACACAGGAAAAATAGAGAGAAGAAAAGAGACTGAATCACATGAATGAAGAGATGAATATTGGTGTGTATCCTTCCATTGAATAATTATGAATAATAGAGTACATAAATAGTACATCCCTCATGGGAAAGTCGAATTGTATGGAAACAACTCATAAATATCAAAAAGGCTAACTTACCAAAATATAGCAAACCCCCATAGGTGGATAAAGCACTTGCTAAATCTATCAAGGACCTCACGAGTTGGCAAAAGCATGAGTGAGTTGTCAAGGAGATGGAAGTAACATGATAATCCTAGAAAATGGAGAAAAAATAATGGAGGATGGGTTGGAAACAAAAGCACCCAGTTTCCTAGTTGACTAGCTTTTATCTTATCCATAGAAAAGCAGGATAAAGCAGAAAAAGCAGAAAAAAGCAGAATCTGCTATAAGGTCCTGCATACTAATTCTAGATGAACCCAGAATCAGAAATAACTCATTCCTAGGATATAGATGGCATGCATTGACTTTAAGGTGCCACCTAATTAAGCTAGTGGGTGAATAATTAATCAAATAATGATTAATTATTTTATCCTAAGTTGTGAGTGGGTTTAATATATTCCAACAAGAACTTAATAAAGGAATTAGTTCTAGTTTAAACCTTATTATGTTAACTGTTAAGAGTTAAATGTCCCTCGAAAGTGGTGATTGTAAACATTTAATGTCATAGGAAAAATTTTAAATTTTTATGAATTTTTGGAGTATTACATGTGGTATCAGAGCCAACGTTCATACACTAGGCCTAAATGCGGCTCAATCTACATAGACAAACGGAAAATTAAATGCATGCATACTGATTATTATTTTTCTTTTTTGAAATGTTATTACCTGAAAATTTTTCTGAGTTAGAACTGCAGGAATGGAAAGACTCGAGGAATATGAAGATGAGGTTTCCTCATTTAATGAACAAAGTAATTCTAGAAGAGAACTAGTTTAGGAATAAATAACTAACAATTCTTCAAAATTATTACAAATTGTTAAAGAATTAAGAATTGAGATGGAAATAGTTAAAAAATAAAATGAAAGAATTCTGAGAGCTCGAGAAGAGCTGAACCAGATACCGATGGAAAAATTTCAGAGTGAAGAAAAATATAAACAGATAGGATCTGAAGATATGTCCTACCAACACAAAAGTAAAAATCCTAAATAGTCTAAAATTGAAAGTAGCTCATCCTCTAAAATTTATGGTGATTCACATAGGAAGAATCTTCAATACACTAGTGATAGCAGTGAATATAATTACCATTCAAAAAAAAAAATTAAACCTTATGAAGAAATTTCAGGAGCATTTAAGAAGATAAAACCACCCACTTTCAACAGTGAAACTGAGAAAGGAGAAGGATCTGAATCATGGCTGTCTGGAATGAAGAATTATTTCCAAATCTATAATTACTCTAACTAGCTAAAAGCAAGGATGGCCATTTACAACTTAATTGAGAAGGCAGATATTTGGTGGAAGGATTTAAAATGAGTAAAAGGTATTAGGGAAAATAACATTAACTGGAGTACCTTTAATAAATAATTTAAAAAGAATTTTTTGTTGGAATAGTAATACGAAGAGCGAGCTAAGGAATTTTATGAACTGAAGCTGGGAACTATGATCATGAAAGAATAAAACAGTAAATTTTTAAGTTTGCTACGTTACGTGTCTTACATTGTGGATGAGAATCCTAAGGTACAACAGTTTCTAAGTTGTTTACCTTTTCACATTAAAGACAGAATTGAAGACGATAATCCAGAAACCCCAAATTTTTGCTATGAGCGGAACCGCAAAACGGAAAGGATGTCAAAATGGAAGGCTAAGAGGTCTATTAATTTTGAACAGAAGAAGAAGACTTTCATACCTAACTTCAATTTTAGGAATAATAACGCACGTAATTTTCCTAATAATAATTTACAATGAAATAAAGGTAATTCACAGTTAAACCCTAATGGTCCTAGAAATAAAGAACCTGCTAATAACCACAACAATTACATTAAGAATAATGAACGTAAAGAACCACTAAAGTGTTGGGAGTGTAATGGACCTCATTATGCATTAGTCTTCCCTAACAGAAAGAAGATTGTCAACAACACACATACAGTGCAAGAGGAGATGATTGCTGCTGACTTAGCAAGGACAATTCCCAGGATCAACGCGGCACTGGAAAACGGGCAAGCGGATTATCAACCTTCCATGGTGGAAGTAGAAGGTAAGCTAAATCAAACACCCATTTCTATATTAATTGATCCAGGGGCTAGCCTGAGTAATATTTCTCCTGATTTAGTAGAAAAATGCAAGTTATTAGTAGAAAAGTTTTCAAAGTCATGGTTAGTTCAACTAGCTACTGGAGCAAAAATAAAAGTGATTAGTTTTGTAAAATATTGCACTATAAGTATGGATCAGTTTGAAACCTCTATGAAGCTAAATATACTTCCTTTAGGATCTTATGACGTGTTAATTGGTATGTACTAGTTAGAACAACATAGAGTAGTTCTGAACTATTTTGATAAAACTTTTACTTGCGTAAATAATGAAGTAGAAATAGTAACCGTAAAAGGAATCCCTAGAAAAAAAGCTATCAGACAAATATATGCTTTGCAATTAAAGAGAGTTGTTCGGAAGGGTTGCAAATCCTTTGTTGTAACTGTAATTAATGAAGAACATACTAATAATGAAGAAAACTAAAACTATAAGATATTCCAATCCTGAGGGGGTATTCGGATGTATTTCCAGAAGAATTTCTAAGACTACCTCTGAAAAGGGAGTTAGAATTCACTATTGAGTTAGTACCTGGTGCAGTGCCCAGCTCAAAAGCCCCTTATCGGATGAATATATTGGAACTAAATGAATTAAAAAAATAGTTAAAGGAACTTATTGATAAAAGGTATATAAGACCCAACGTGTCTCCTTGGGGAGCACCTGTTATTTTCGTTAAAAAGAAGGACGGTACTCTACACTTATGCATTGACTACCGTCAACTAAATAAAATGACCATTAAGAATAGATACCCATTTCCCCATATAGATGATCTATTTGATCAGCTGCGTGGAGCAACTGTATTTTCAAAGATTGATTTACGATCTGGTTATCACCAGGTCTGAATCAAAGATGAAGACATTTTTAAAACAACTTTTAGGACTAAATATGGTCACTATGAGTTTGTTGTTATGCCATTTCGGCTTACTAATGCCCCGGCCATATTCATGTGCTTAATGAATAATGTATTGCATAAGTACCTTGATAAATTTGTGGTGGTATTCATTGACGACATTCTAATTTATTCTAAGTCTAAAGAAGAACATGAGGAGCACTTAAAAATTGTTTTACAAGAATTGAGAGAACATCAGCTTTATGCAAAATTTAGTAAGTGCAATTTCTTTAAGGATAAAATACAGTACTTGGGCCATGTAGTAACTAAAGAAGGGATCTCAGTTGATCCAGAAAAGATAAAATCAATTGAAGAATGGCCAGTCCCTAAGGACGTGACTGGAGTGCGGTCATTCATGGGGATTACAGGCTACTATCGAAGATTCATTAAGGGGTTCTCAGGAATCACAAATCCCATAACTTATTTACAGAAGAAAGGGAAGAAATTCGAGTGGAATTGAAAGTGTAAAGAAAGTTTTAAAAAGTTAAAAACATTACTAAATACCGCAACAATCTTAAGAATTGTTGATCCTAATAACTACTTTGTAGTATGCACTGACGCATGCAACGACAGTCTAGGTGGAGTTCTAACTCAAGAAGGACATGTAATTGCATATGAGTCTAGGAAGCTTAAGATTCATGAGAAAAACTACACAACCTACAATTTAGAGTTGGATTTCGTCATACATGCTTTGAAGATGTGGCGCCATCACTTAATCGAAAGAAATTCTATGTTAATGACAGATAATAAAGGATTAAAATATTTGTTGGATCAACCTAACTTAAATGTAAGGAAAGCTAGGTGGATAGCTTTCCTTAGCGAGTACAATTTCGAGATCCAACATATTAAGGGAAAAGAAAATAAGGTTGTTGACGCTCTAAGTAGAAATGCAAGGTTGAATTTTATAGCAACAGTCAGCACTTATAAAACAAATTTAGAAGAACAGTTAGGGGAAGGAGTAAAATTGGATGAAAATTATCAGAAACTACAAGCAAAAGTAGCAGAAAATTTAACTGAAAGTTTAAGCACATGGTATAGTCTAAATGAAAAAAGGATTAATACTATATAAAAACAGGCTATATATACCTAATCTACCTAAAATTAAGCTACTGATTTTAAATGAAATTCATAAGACTCCTTACTCAGGACATCCTGGTTATCAGAAGACTATAACCATGTTACAAAAGGATTATTTTTGGCCAAACATGAAGAATGAACTAGTAGAATACATTGCCAATTTTTTTGAATGTCAACAAGTTAATCCTGAACACCAGCATCCAACCAGTTTACTACAGCCATTACCCATCCCTAGCTGCAAATGGGAAATAATCAGTCTTGATTTTATTACAGGTCTACCTAGAAATCAGAATTTGAATGACTCGATAATGGTAGTTGTTGATAAACTTAGTAAAGCAGCTCATTTTATACCTGTAAATACCACCTACAAGGCTACTAATATTTCTGATATATTCATGAAACAAATATTTCGTTTACATGGGATACCAAAATTTATAATTTCAAACAGATACCCTAAGTTTACGATCAATTTTTGGAAGTCTTTATTTAAAGGCCTAAATACTACTTTAAATTTCAGTACCTCTTTGCATCCCTAGACAGATGGACAGACTGAAAGGGTGAATCAAGTGTTAGAAGATATGCTCAGAATGTATGTTAAGGAACAACCAGGTAAATGGGAAGATTTGTTACACCTGGTAGAGTTTTCTTACAACAATCAGTACCAAGCTTTAGCAAGATATAGCCCATTTGAAATTTTGTATGGAAGAAAGTGCAATACCCCCATCTCATGGAATAACCCAGTTGATAGGTTAGTACTAGGACCTGAACTACTAAAGGAGATGGAGTTAATTGTAAAACAGGTGCAAGGTAACTTAAAAGTTGTGCAAGACAGACAGAAAATTCAATTAGATCTTAAACGAAATCAAAAAGAGTTTCAGGTAGGTGAACATATCTTTATAAAGGTAAGGCCTAAAAAGAGTTCTTTGAAATTAGGAAGTTGTGCTAAGTTGGCACCCCGATATTGTGGACCTTTTGAGATATTGTCTAGAATGGAACAGGTCGCATATCAATTGGCTTTACTGCCAAATTTGAAGGCTCATAATGTTTTTCATATCTCTATATTAAAAAATATGTACATGATGCTACTCATGTTATGAATTGGAATCATGTACAGGTGGAACCAGATTATATCCTCGAAAGGAGGGAGATCTTGCTTTGAAATCACACCATTGGTCAGGTGAAGGTGCAATGGAAGCACCTCAGTCCAGAAGAAGCCACCTGGGAATTGGAGAGTCATATGTGGGCCGCATATCCAATTCTATTCCAGGGCCATTCTGAGGACGAAGAATAAAGAACATCGAGGACAATCTTATAATTAAGGGGGTGTGTATGTCATATACCCCAAATTTGCAAAAACACATTTTATGTTTTAGGATACATTATGTTATAATTTTATTATAAAGTTTTTAATTAGTGACCAAGTGGGGACGAAGATAAATGCATGTAATTGCTGAATATTTTATTAATTAATAAATGAAAGATGAGACAACAACTTAAGGAGGCTGTTAAATGAGTGTTTTACTGGTCACTTGGTGGAATAGGCTAGCTTGAGAGAAGATTGACACTTGGCAGCATCCTCAAACTACTTCTAGTTGTTGCAAGAGGCAACTTCCCTATTTGTGTGGTCATGTTCCCCAAGAAAGTGGAACAAGAGAAGGTGGCTCATTAAGTGAAAACTGACCCAAAATACCTAGGCATGCTAATAAAACTTTCCATTGAATTCAGCTGAGGCTTCTCACTCTTTACTTGTGAAAATTCTGAGTGAATTTAGTGCATAAGAAATTCGATGGAGGGGACTAGCAGAAGTTTTCTTTGAGTGAAAAATGATGAAGTTCTGAACTAGTGCAGTTGATTTAAGCTGAGTTCATACTGCTACAAGCAGAATAGATTACTGCTGATTAATCAGTAGAGTTGTAGAGGTTTTCTAAATCAATTCTCTCACCCAATTCTTTCAACTAGGTGGACCAGTAAACAAGCCCCGGGGTCCTGAGTTTTGCATTTCAACTATCTCTAGGAGTTGGTTGGGAGGAACAGGCTCCTTAAGTTGGTGTCTCCTCTGCTACATTTCCAGGTTCTACATGTTATTTCTAATTTCTCTATGCATACGTAGGATCAAGAAGGAATGAATCTAGGAAATAATATGTTATGTTTTTGTTCATCTGTTATTAGAATTATTGAAGAAAATATTTTACTGTGAAAAGATAGACAAATTATGGATTAGATATGGATTAGTATAAATGATTAGAGTAATTTCAAATTTTACTGATGGATAAAATACCTAATTGTATTTTTCCACACCTTCAAGAAGGTAGTACTCTAGTACAATAGGTTAGATTAGATTCTGATGGATAAATCCAATGAAGAATGAATAATTAGGTTTATTACTTTTTACAGATTCTTTGTAAGAATGTTCAGGAGTTCCTTAGTTAGAATGCACCTGCTAAAGAAGCTAGACATGAACTATTTCCAAGAAAGATCTTAAAAAATATATATACACAGTCGGTGCTCCTATTTACACAGTAAATAAATTACTAGCTAGAAGACTAATTATTATAAGCATACATAGTTATTAAACATTATAAGAATAAAAAAAAAATAAGCAAGAATAACTTAAAAATAGTAAAATGAGGTATAGTAATCACTTAGGTAATTTCATTAATAATGTAAGTGAGAATCAAATTTTAAATACATTACAGTTAAATATTAACTTTGTAAAGATTTAAAAATAAATAAAATTTTACAAAACCCTAATTTAGAGAAACTCTCAAATATGACCTTCTTTTCCTTCTCTATTCCAGAGTAGGTTTAATACAGTTTTAACCATAATTTATTTAAGAAAAAATTCTTCATTTATACAAATACAAATTATCTATTTTATAAATACACAGAATTAAATAAACTTTTCACAGAAACAGTATTAAAACTGTTTGTTAATATAAACTAAGACTAATTAAGTAAAGACCTTTTAAATTTTCCAAAAGAAGTACACAGTAAAAATTTAGGTTGTACTAATCAACCCTTACTTTTATTTATTTCCTGAAATAATTGTTTTTACTCACAGAGAAAAATTCAAACTCTGTTTTAAAACCAAGATTCAGAACTTTTTCCTCTTTCTATTAAAATTGAAAATTTTGGACTTAAACAGTAATAAAATCCCTTCTAAATTATTTAACCATTCTTTCATCAAACACAAGTATTGTAATAGTAAAGAAATTTCTATTAATTTAAAATTTAAACAAAATTGAAATTTATCCAAAACAGAAAAACCTCACAGCCTGCCATCGATTTCTTTAAACCGCAATATATTACCGATTATATGATATATAACATAGTAAGCTTTATAGCTTAATCAAAACGTAAACGGCTTCTAAACCCTAACTAAACATAATTAAAATTCCACAAAGGTCACGGCTTCAAGCCTGTCCAAAATAAAACACTGTGGATAAATTGAGTTACGGCCATTGGCCCTTACAAGATTTTTGCAAATAAACTACACCTTGTTCCAAAAATAGTTGTAAGTAAAAAAAAAACAAGTCACGGCCATATGGGCTTCCCAACAAATCGAGTTCATCATAGCCATGGCCAAGTCATAGTCAAACCAAGCCATGGCCAAGTAGTAGTCAAACCAAGCAAATAGTATCAACCAAAACCCCATACACCCATCGCAGAAGGAACATCAAGAAAGATTGAGGCTTACCAGGTTGAACTCCAAACGTGGAGCCCTTTCGTGGTGATATGCGGTGTCTTCTAGCTCACCACAGCCATTTTCAGAATTCGCATAAGATAAACACTAGGTATTAAACATTCTTAATTTAAAAACAAACACAGTAAACCTTGAACAATGCAGAAGGATTTAAAATTAAATATATATATATATATATATATATATATACCTGGAGAGTTTGACCTCAGCCGCGTAGATGGTGGTATAAACAGAACCCTAGCCACAATATAGAGTATGCTCGAGCAAGACGAGGAGAGCTACTGTCAAGAAAACCACGACGAGATTGTTCAAGTCGAAAGACGAAGCCACAATGGAACCAAATCACACTGTGTTTCCAGGCAAAGCTCACAGCGAAACAACACACGGTGGAAAGCTCTCACAGAGTTTTGCAATAGTAAAGAAGGCCTGTACATGTAGCAGTAAAACTATGACAATGGAGGTGGGTTCACATAGAGGTTAAGTAAAGGCATCAATGGCTGTAAGGCCATAAGCTGGCGGCACTCACCATAGCAATGAAAGGTAGGAAAAATGGAAAAAAATAGGGTTTTGGGAATGTTTATAGTGAGGTCCCAAAAGTCAAAACCCTATCCTATAACCAACGACCACGTGGAATATCAAAACAATATTTGAATTGGGGGTTTTAATATATAGTTTCGAAGAGCCCTTTTTGGTGTAGCTTGCAAACAAGAACTTCAATAAACCTTTGTTATAATCTATTTCAAAAACTAAATAGAGTTCTTGTTACATAATATACATAGCATAAATTTTGAAAAAATTATCATTTTCATAATCTTGCTTAAACATAATTTATTAACTATAAAATGAAAACCATGTAAAAAGAGTAGTAATATGTGCAAGGTTTTGGTTTTAAAAATCGTTCTCTAAGTAATGACTTCCACCCATAAACCAAGTAATATTACATCACTTGTAATCTTATCATGGAGTCATTGCATTTACACTTGACCATTACCTATGCTTGAATAGAACTTATTATGCACGTAGCTGGAAGTGTCATGGATAATAGACATTTTTTCACAATCAAGTTATGAAATAATTGCTAAGGATTTTACATTGATACATGTAATCATAAATTTCCTTAATGACAAGTAACATTATTAAGGTAAGATATAGTTGCATAACTTACCATTCTGTTGAATCCATATAGGGTTGGTTTAATATAACAACAAAAAGAAGTAATAAATAATATTGTAATGCAAGTTTTAGTATGCAAAAGTTATGCAAAATATAGTTGTAGGTAGGACATCATGTAACAATAATTGGATAAAAATATAATGTCCTAGTTCTAGTCATAACTAAATAGAAAACATCTATTTCCTATGTTGTGATTTAATCCCCAAGTATTTACGCTTATGAGCAATTAGACAAAAAGTAAAAACACAAACTTTATGATACCTTCTTTTGCCCAAGCTGTAAAATTTAAACAAATATACTAGCATTTAATTATGTTAGTTGAGATATATACTCTCGATCCTGAAACTGGATTATAAAAACGTCTTACCTATAAAAAGGAACTGTACAAGAAGCATCATCTCATTGCATTAGCTAAAAGGCTAAGTAAGCCTCGAACTTTAACTGAAGTTCCTTCATGTTTACAAACAGTAAAACAAACTTTAGCACATAGTAAACAAACAAATGTTTCAGTTCATGTTATTCCAAATCATCGCCTGCTAAATCAAATCTTTAATAATTATTTATGAAAGAAAATATTTAAGTACGCAGATCTAGAATTTAATAAAGGAATTAGTTCTAGTTTAAACCTTATTATGTTAACTGTTAACAGTTAAATTTCCCTCGAAAGTGACGATTGTAAACATTTAGTGTCGTAGGAAAAAATTTAATTTTTTAGACATTTTTGGAGTATTACATGAATATAGGCATAAATTTTGATAGATATAATCTTATAATTATAAACTCATAATCAAGTCCATCATAATTGTCATAATTCATCATTTTCATGTTGTTAGGGTCAATTGGATACCATTAGGGTCTCTCAAATGTTGTTAGGGTCAATTGGATACCATTAGGGTCTCTCAAATGTTGTTAGGGTAAATTGGATACCAATAGGGTCTCTCAAATGTTGTTATGGACACTCAAACTCCATTATATCCATTTAGGTGACATTAGGGTCATTTATGTTCCATTAGGATCATTCAAGATCCATAATTTCCTGCATTAGGTTCATTTAGGTGTCATTAAGATCAATCAATATCCAGAAGTGATATCACATTCATAATGAACATCGACATTGTCATCATCCTAATCATCATCGTCAACATCATACAGTACATCATCGTCATCGTCGTCATCATCATTGTGATCATAGTCATTCATGTCGACCACATTGTGATGATGGATGAGGCATCTTACTACCTTTGAATAATCTCATAAATGAAATTTTTCCTCACATAACTTAGTCAATGGGTATTAATAACTAATAATTATCATGATCCTCATTGTCATCATCAGCACCATCTTTATCATTATCGTCATCATCCTATACATAGAAATTATTACCATAGTCATCATCATTATCATAATAATATATCATCATAGTCAATCCTATGATTATAATTGTCATGATCATTATGATGATGAAAAATACATCCAACCACCTATTAATTAAATGAGTTTAATAAAAGATATTTTTACTCTAATTGGAAATGTAGGCATCATTTGTCCTCAATATTATCATGTTATAATCAAATCATTGTAAATTCCATCATGTTTGTCACCATGCATCATCATAATCATCATCACCATGATGTTAGGGCGAGTAAGATGCCAATAGGATAACTCAAATTTCTTTGGGGACACTCGGATGACATTGGGGTAATTTAAGTGACATTAGGGTAACTTAGATTCCATTAGTTTCATTTAGGTTCCATTAGAATCAATCAATATCCAATAGTTTTATGACATGCACCATCATCATCGACATCAACATCATCATGATCCTCATTGTCATCATCATCACCATTGTTATCATCATTTCCATCACCATAGTGCTCGACATTATAACCATAGTTGTATTCATTGTCATTATCGATGTAGCACTCATAATTTTTATTGTTATCATATTGTAATGAAATCATCATCATTTCCATAATTTCTCATCATGCGTCATCAACATCATCCTCATGTTCTTAGGGTGACTTAAGTTCCATTAGGGTCACTCAAATGTTGTTAGGGATAATCATACACCATTAGGGTCAATTAGGTGTTATTAAGGTCACCCATATTCCCTTAGGGTCATTTAGATGGAATTATGATCAATCAATATCAAATAGTGTTATAATTACCTGCATCAACATTATTGGCATTGACATTGTCGTAGTCATCAACATCGTGGTGAACATCGGACAAATCATCAATGTCATATTTATCATTTCCATGATGCATTGTCATCATCATGTTGTTAGGTTCACTTATATGTCATTAGGTACAATAATATTCCATTAGGGTCATTTAGTATTAATTAGGGTCTCCTAGTTTCCAAAAGGGCCATTTAGATGCCATTAGTCTCACTCGGGGTCAAATAATGCAATAACATGTATCATCATCATTTTAATTGGCATCTTTGTCATCATCATCATCCTTATCATCACGCTTATAATCATAGACATCATTCTCAATGTCTAACACAACCCTCCCAAATCTATTCCTCAACCCCAATAACCAATATCCTATATCCCATCAATTAAGAAACTCATATGTTGAACTAGGCTCAATTTTAGGAGCAAAAATCAGTGTTATTTTGGGAGCAAAGTTAGGCACAAAACAAGGCACCATACTAGGAGAAAAAACATGATGTTACTTTTGGGAGAAAAACCAGACACTATACTAGACGTTATTGTTTATGTAAAACTTGGTGCTAAACCTATTGACAATGATGAAGATAAATTGGGCACTAAACATGGTGCTAATCCTAGCTTAAATATTGGTGCATATTAGGGAGAAAAACTAAATGCAATTCTTGGCATAGATACTAGCACAATTCCTAGTGCAAAAGAGGAAGCTAAACCTAGCACTAATCCTGGCGCTATGGAGGATGCTATTTTTAGCAAAGGTAGCAAAACTAGGTGCTATTGAGGGAACTATTCTTGTTACTAGGGCCTGGTACTAAAGTGGATGTAATTATCATCAACTTTAGTTCCTAATTCCAAAAAAATATGAAAAAACCCTAGGAAAAGTGTCATCCCATGAAATAGCATAGACATTGCCTAGAAAATGAAGAAAAATGCACTAATACAGTTAGTGGATGCCAAAAAAAGGAGATAAATAGACATTAATCACAAGGTTTTGTTGTAGTGGAAGTTGGTGCTTCATTTGTGTTGGTGCACATAAAATTGAAAGTACTCTTCATAAACATGAGAGCAGTGTTTTGTGGTTTTCTCCCATTTGGGTTTCCACTTAAAGTCTATGTGCACTATGTATGATATTTGGTATTGCTAATGATGTTTGTTAATGTACTATGGTTAATTATTGGATGATAATTTAAAGCTGTTTCAGTTTGATGTTTGAAGTAAAAATTGGTAAAAGTGCTCAATATCGATTCACCCCCCCTCACTATTGGTGAATATTCCAACAATATCAAGAAGCCAACACTTGGATTATAGATAACACCCATAGCTAATAGTCATCATACAATACATAATGTGTTTTTATAAATTTCCAAGAAAATTGATCTAAACCACCCAAAGGGTTCCGTTTCTAAATACGAGTGTCTTGAATATGGGATCTTAACTATGTTCAATAAGTGAAGCATGTGGCCAAAGACACATATATTTTTTTAAATTCATACTGGTTTATATCTTGGAATTTTAACATAGTATCAAAATTTGTATCCCACTTATTCATGCTTCATTATCTAAATCATTTATCCAACCACATTGAAAATACCTACAAGATACACACCAAGAGTGAATCACAAACATTTATCTTTCCAACATAGAAATTGGAATGTCCATTGACAAATTATTTTTCAATTTTAAGAAATATGTAAAAAGACACATTATAATAACTTAGAATATTATTTAGAATGTAAGTTTTGAGAGTCATATCTATGTAACAACCTTTGGAGAGGCTCTACATGGTGCCTAAATAAATGGCCCATTTGTTTTTTCACAGTTTATTAGATTTCCACAAAAAATGTCCTACAAATGTAAACCTTGTTTCTTTTATATGTCTTGGAATTTTCACTAGTTTGAACTTCCAATTAAGACATATTTATAGGGAATATTTGTAAAAAATATATAGCACTTAACTTGTGAGACATAAGTCTACAACATCATAATTTGGCTTTACTATATGTTATACTAATTATGAAAAGGGATATTAACTTTACATTAAAATCATGACGATGAGGGTATCCTTTGGTACTTATAAAAGTAAGCATAGATCCATATTAATCACAATTACATGAACCATGTGTATGAAAACATGAGCGTGAGGGTAGGCTTCGGTGTTTATACAAGTAATCATACATCCATGTTAACCACAGTTACATGAAATTTGTATGCGATCAAAATTGGATGAAAAATCTAGTGCATGTGCAACACTTTTCCCAAAATTAGGAATAAGAGATTCATAACCCTAACCCTAATTTTTTAGTAATATATTTTTAAAATTTTAATATGATATTCAAATTTAAAAACAAAGAAATGAAATCTCAAATCTGAAATAATTCATAACATCATGGATTCGCTTGCTTAGTAGGGATAGTAATGTAGGTGCATGTCAAATTATTCCTTTGTCAAATCCAAATTACTCAACTTGTTCTAAAGTCCATATTGATGAACTTGTTTTAAGGAATTAGGCTCGCAAGTTGAAAAGATTGCCCTTTGTCACTTTTATATTTAAAACTTGTTTCAACGTAAAGAGGTTTGCAAGAGATGCAAACCCTATATAAACATCTTACTTATAACAATGCGATATTTTAGCAAGGGGTCCATGTCAAGCAAGGGAATGAGCACATAATGAAAATATGTGGTCCCATTACCCTTTTATTCCAACACTTTAATAACATTTTCTAGTACTTTTTTCAAGCACATATATATGGTGGTCTTTATTTAATATATATAATATAATTGTGATTGTGTTTTTAATTTTTAGGTCAAATAAAAATGATATTCTTTTGTGTCTAGAAATTTCTTTTCATATTTATGATCTATATCACCTCTTTTAGAAATCAATTATGAGATATATTTTAGTAAACTAGGAATATTTTTCAAAATGGCTTGTATCTCTATAATGTAAGATGGATTTGTGGTTTTGTAGAAGTTAAAATTCAATATGCAAATCCTTACAACCATTTCCCCTAACGTTGGAGTTGAATCCCGAATTTGGAACCAAATCCTAAATTAGGATCCAAATCCTAAATGATGGGATCCAAATTCTACAATTGGAAAAGGATCCCTTAAGAATTTTTTTGAATCTTGAAGAATCAAATAAAATCTATGATTTCTTGATTACTTGCCGATTTGGATTGATATACGAGGCTAGGAAGGTTGAATCTATTAATCTTAACCCTAGATGTATTAAGCACTAAAAAGGATTAAAAGAAAACTCCACGTGCCAATAGATGTATTATGTTAGTTGGGAGACAACCCATGTGAACCAAAGCAAAATTTAAAATAATGGTATGGAATCGCAAGGAATTCCAATAGAGGAGGGGTTATGGTTTGGGGCCACTAGAAAGAGGACTAGACATAATAGTATTATAATAGTATTAGATGAAACTAGTGAACATGAAGGTTGTAGAATTCTGGAAATTCAGGGACACAAAATACGTTCAGGTTACAACCAAGGAAAAAGTAATCACAAGGAAGAAGTATACACAAAGGACATGGGAGGGATTGCATAAATAATGAAGGATTTGTAAGACAACATAAATCAGAAGTAATCACAAAGGACATGGAATGGATTGCATAAATCATGAAGGATTTGTAAGGCAACATAAATTTGAAGAAAGATAAAAAATAAAAATAAACATGAATGGCTCGAAACACAAGAGGGAAGCACAAGCTCCTCCTTGGCATCATGCTATTTTCCCCACGAAATTCATAACGTTATAGGAAACAAGGACTAAATTTTGAAACAAAGGAGTCGTATCTGTACCGAATAAGGGATATATCATAATTTAAAGAAATGGTAACATAAATATAATAGGGGAATTCAACAAGAGAATAGGGAACCTCCACATGGGAAGTTTAATAGAAAGCACACACCTCGTACAGTTGATTGAATATGAGGGGATTCGTTAAAGGGAATAAGTGGATGGTAGCAAGGAAATCACGCACTTTGGAAAAGAGATTCTACACCTGTCTTTGTAGGTAATAGACCTGGTTTCTACATTGAAATAAGGTATTTTTGCAAATATATAAGAATATATATTGAATAATAAATAATTAATAAGAATTAATAAGATGCTTATAATAATGAACATAGTAATGGTACATTTATATGCATTGATTAGTCATAAGGTTAAAGGGTACATGTAATTTTACCTTCAATTAACCTAATTATATTATTATTATTATTATAACACTGCCACCTTCTTAAGGAAAGATTTGTCCTCATGAGCAAATTTTTGTAGTGGCATCAATTTTGTCTAGTTTTAGTGGTTGACTTCATTCCTTCTTTTCTTTTTGCAAGGTTCCTTTGTATGGTTTCAATCATATCTTGAAGTATTTTGACTTAATTGTTTAATGGAAAACCTTTATTATTCTTGGTAACATACTTCCCTTTATTCCATTTTGCATGTTTGAGTGTATTTCGTGTCCCTTCTTATTAGTTGTAATACACCTCTCTTGAGAGAAGAACCATATAATTTGTAATTTTGACCTTTCCAAATGAACTTTGTGAATTGTTCAAGTTTTGTGGTATAAGTTCCCAACTGCATCCACCATTCTACACCGAGCACCATCCATTTCATTGAGCGGTAGAGTGTAGAATATTATTTTCATCTCCAACTCTTGTATTTGAATTGGGACTTTATGGCATTTTCCTACTTAAATTTTAACCTCTTGTTCATAAAAAATTGTAACTATGAGGTCCATGGTGAGGCACACAAAAATGTTCAATTTCTTAGTGAAATTGATACCTATACACTTATAAGTAGTGTTGGAATCTACAAGTATCATTACACTTTGAATTTTTATAATTCCTTTAAGATTCAATGTCTTGGATTGTGATTTCACAACCATTATTGAAGATAAAGTCTCAAAGTTGTACAACTTCATAATATTAATATTTAAAATAATCCCTCATAGAAATCAAATTATATAAATAGAATTTCCAACACATTATTAGTCCCTGCCAAAGGCCAAGGTACTATTGCATTGAGTTCTTATTGACTTTCAAATAGTTTCGTTTGATTTTCTAAAAAATTTGGATTTAACCAAAACTTCATTTAATAGTTTATATTTGTTTTATTAAATAATAGATTTTATTCATTTTGTTTTAAATCTTATTGGCTATAAACTTTGAGGTCTTATTACCCATCCGATGGAGGAGTTCTAGGGATAAGGAAACCTCATTAATACATAGACGAAATTCATAATCGAGACAAGGATCAATATACATAAACCAATAATTTATACAATAATTTAATAATAATATTTTGAAGTGGTTGGTCACTAAATTTGAGGCAGTTGGTCAAGGAGTTCTCAAGAAGAAGCAACATTTAAGATACTACTATACAATAACCCATATACATTAATTGCATCTATTATATTGAAATCTAAGTTTCCAGGAAACTTGGGTACGAGGACAAGTATGGAGACGAGGATGCCACTTTTTGAAACAAGGTACTTGGATACGTCGGGGGTACTGTGTGTGTGTGTGTGTGAACTATCACAGTCGCATCGTACATGCATATTTTAGATTTCTTCATAAAATATGATTCATGGTCCATAATTAAATATTCAATGATTATCTGAATATTGAAAACTCACATTGAAAATTTGAAACATAGAATTTGATAAATCATAGACTAAGTATATATCAATTGGAAGACTAGAAGTTACATAAATTTGATAAATCATCGTACCAGGAAGTTGTAACAAATAGTCAAACTCAGACCTGAAGTTACACTTGACATCTTATCTTAAACACTTATTTATATTGTTGTTACAAGCAATAAAAAATTGCAAATTGCCAAATATATTCCTAGGATGATGTGAGTGTATTTATAATTATTAAATACATATGTATATTTTTAATGTGCACATTTGGTAGTCAAATTATGTTTCATGAGTGTTGAACACAAAACCATAAACACATTCATTGTAAATCAATGCAAAATGAGTCTACCAGATGGAATTTGAACAGTGTTGCAAAGTGTTTGACATAAGTCCTGAACTATACTCCATATGTAGTTAGCAAAAAATTATCTCAGGTTTGGTTGGGGGTCATTGCATTATCCCCAATGGATTGCATTTTACTGAGTCATTCATACCCTCGGAGTACCCAAACATGGGGTACAACATACCATTTCGCCTATAAGTACCCCTTTTTTTATCATGGTGTCTTGGGTACGTGGAGCTAGTCTGGGGTACAGTAAGGTACGACATAAGATGTATCTTATCAATACCCAAGTACCTAGTATGGGTACGTGTACCCTAACCCAAATGCAGGTACCCTCGCTACATAGATTGAAATATATATGCATAACCTAAGTTTGATTTCACAATTAATTCAATGCAAGATAAATTCATGACTATTGATGATCGAGTTGTTTATATGTCAACAGTTTTGCCACTTGTTAGTTTTTCTCTATCTAGATATGATTCACCACCTTGATTTCTCTCCAATCCCATAAACATGGATATATCACTTTGCAACAATTGCAATTTCCACTAATCTCAAACTCAATTCCTCTTTTTCTAAATTTTATTTTCACTTATTTGCAGTAAATAAGCCAATTGAATCAATTCATTAATGCATAATGCTATGGAGGTTGATTTTCCATATTCTGCACATACGAACTATCAACCATCACTAAACTTGACCTAAAGGTGAATACAACAGTATTGCATTGACTTTCTTAATTGTAATCATCTGATTTTCTGGTAAATTTAATTTCTTGTTGAAGTGTCTTAACATTGATTAGAACCAGCTCAGATATCTATAACAATACATGGGATACATAGTCTTAAAATCCTGAATACTTCTAAAAACTTCTTTGTCGAACTGCCAGAAAGATTTCAAAATTGCTAGTAAAATTTGAATCTGAATCCCAATATTTTCTTCGAATCCCAATATTTTCCAAGAACATCTAGTTGTTTGAGATATGAAGGAATGTTCTATCATTCTATGTCTATTATACTACAAATTAAGTATATTAATTCTATGTCTTTTCTATCCCACATTGTTTTAGCTGCAAAACAAGGGCTTTAAACTTGGAAAAATAGAGTTGCAAGGATTCGAAGCTACTGGGACTCGAGGATATCAACTCATTCATTGATTTGATGTCCTATCATCTCATATGTATTACCAAAAATCTCTACAAGATTATCCCACACTTCATTTGGTGATGCTAATCCATCAAGATGGAAGAGGAGGTCTCTTGAAATGCTTAGACACAAAAGACCATAGGCATCATCCCTCCTGTTGTGCCATTTTATTTTCTCTGCAACTGCATTGGGCACTGCCTCAGTTTCCATAGTAACCTTGTAGAGACATTTTTATCTCAACAATATCTCCATCTTATCTTTCCACTCAAATAAATTAAATGGAGTCAAGATGATCTTCTGAGATTGGTCCATAGCTCAAAAACGGTGCCGTTCAATCAGCAGAATATGCTCCCAGTCAAGATGTAGAAATTGAAATAGTAATATGGAAGGAGAAAAATCAATATACAAAGGCTCTGATACCATGTGGAAATTTAACCCAAGAGATAGAACAATTACACACAAAATTACTAACCAAACATGCAAAATTAACATCAAAGGAGACTGAAATTGGAGCATAACACTACTCTGTATTGAATAAGTGTAAAATATCCAACCTTGTGAATTAATAGGCTGCTGAAATATATAATTACATGAGATATTTGAATGCATAAGGATTCCATTCGAAAAGGTCAAAAAGTAGGATTACTAAATCTAGTCAAATCCCCCATAGGTGCATAAAGCAGTTTCCAAATCCACCAAGATGCTCATGAATTGGCTAAGTCAAGTAAGAAATATAATGAGGGATGGAAAGACAAATCATGCATGATTTTATTAGGACAAAAGGGGGGAGGATTATGTGGGTCAAAAAACAAGTCAACTACACCTAGTCTAGCTTCTCCTTTTGCCTTAATTCTCAATAAAATAGGCAGCTTTTCAGAAAAATCAGATATGCACTTTGGAGGATCTGAAATAAATAAGACATGATAAAAAGGGTTTCCAGGGAGTTTCCCAAGTGCTCCATGACTCATTTTTGGCATGTGTTGACTTCTAGGACATGTAGAAGGCAACTAGCATAAAGTGGAATCTAGAAGACTAGGTAATAAGACAAAAATGATTTAATTAATGTCTAAGGTAGGTAACTATGGTTTGATTATTCTAACACCCCCCGTTAAGCCTAAATTTATGAGTAAATATCAAAAAAAAATAGGGCCTTGCAACAAGGCTTAGTCACCCTTTACATACTGCTTGTCCATACAACCAAGGAAAGAGGCAAAAACCCAGTGGGAAAATCCTCCCTTAAACATGGACAGGAAAACAAAATTTGGAAATCTTGTCATCAATCATGCTTCATATCATGATCAGAAATTCCCAACAGTGATTTGAGATTGTTGAATGCCTTCTCACAAAAAACTTTGGTGAAGATGTCTGCTACTTGTTCTGAAGATGCACAGAAAAGTAGATGAATGGTACCATCATGCACAAGTTGTCTGATGTAGTGCATGTGGATCTCAATGTGCTTGGTTCGCTATCTCTAAACTGGATCATTGTAGATTCGAATGGTGCTCTGATTATCACAGTAGATAATATTTGAAAACTCTGATTCGAAGCCACATTCTCCAAGTATTCTCTCCAACCACAAATATTGAGTTGTTGCATTTACAAGTCCTTTATACTCTGCTTCTATGGATGAGAGTGCTATGGCACTCTGCTTCTTGCTTGACCAGATGATTGGTCCTTTTGCAAACATGAACACATATCCTGATGTTGACTTTCGATCTATGTTGTCACCTTCCCAGTCACTGTCAGTAAACCCAATCAAATCAAGATTAAATTTTGATTTGTAGAAGATCCCATGAGTTCTTGTTCCTTGAACAAAGTTTAGGATCCTTTTGGCTTTCCTCCAGTGGATATCATGAGGCTTATCCATGTATCTTGAAGCCACAATAACTGCATAATATATATCAGGTCAAGTGTGTGTAAGATAAAGCAAACACCCAATCAACTGCCTATACATTGTATTATTTACCATAAGAGAAGAACCTGCTTCTTCAAGCTTAACTCTTGAAAGGAAGGGAGTCTTTCTTGGATTGAAATTTTTCATGTTGAACTTGTTTAGAAAATATAAGGCATACTTGTATTGATGTACTTTTATTCCATGTTGGGATTGAATAATTTCGAGACCCAAGAATTTTCTCAACAATCCCAAATCTGTCATAGAAAATGCATGGTTCATTGCATCCTTCAAGGAGGCAATCTCTTTCTTTGAACTTCCTGTAATCAGAATGTCATCCACATACAAGACAATAATCATAAAATAACCATGAATTATCTTGAAATAGACATTATGATCAGACTTGCATTGAACAAAAATCAATGACATCAGAAAGAGATCAATCTTGGCATACCAAGCCCTGGGGGCTTGCTTGAGCCCATACAATGATTTCTTTAACCTGCACACTAAAGATAGATTAGAAACAAACCCTTCAGGTTGTTGCATGTAAATATCTTCAGTGAGATCTCCATTTAGGAAAGCACACTTCACATCCATGTGATGTACCTCCCACTGCTTCAAAGCTACAATGGCTAAAGATAGCCTTATGGAGTTCATCTTTGCCACTGGTGCAAAGGTTTCATTGTAGTCAATACCATGTACTTGTGATTAGCCCTTAGCTACCAATATTGCTTTATATTTCAAATGTGAATCATCGGCAGCAAAATTAGTCTTGAAAACCTACTTACATTGAACTAGCTTCCTCCCTAGGGGAAGATCAACTAGTTCCCAAGTGTTGTTCTTCTGAAGCGAGCTGAATTCTTCTTTCATGGTTGTTTTCCATATTGGATCATGTGTTGCATATTCATATGTTTTTGGATCTGATTCAACCATAAGATAGCACTTCTCATAAAATAAAGGATCTTTCATACAAAGGACACTCTCAAACTGAGATCTAGTCCTCCTAGTGTCACTAGGATTTCCAGCTAGTTCCCCAACTGCATGAATGGTCTTTGCTGCCAATTTTGGTATTGTAGGACTGTCAGGATATGCAATAAAATCATCATTATCAGACATATCACAATCATCAAACTCATTAGTCTCTCCACTTACAATCAATGGATCTAGTGGTGAAGAAGACTCCCCAACTTCAATTGCTACTAAAGGCTCTTCTTTGAACTGAACACTTCTTTCAATGAAAGATTTGTTAGTGCTCAAGTTGATCAGCTTGTACCCTTTTGAATCTTTAGAATACCAAACAAATAATCACTCTTGGATTTGAGGCTGCAAAGCCTTTCTCTTTTCAGTTGGAATTATAGCCCAAGCCTTTGAGCCAAAAATCCTGAAATGGGTCACATTTGGCTTGTGCCCATTCCAAGATTCGAAAGGAGTCATACCATAAAGTTGCTTATGAGGCACCCTATTCTGGATGTAGGATGCATATTTTATAGCCTTATCCCAAAACTTTGGTGGCAAAGTCTTATCCTCCATCATGCAGGTTTCCATCTCCTTCAGTGACCTGTTCTTTCTCTCAGCAACACTATTTTGCTGTGGTGTGTAAGGGATCGAATGTTGCATCTGAATACCTTCATATTTAAAATACTAAATGAAATTATACTTGACATACTCACCACCATTTTCAGATCTGAGGATCTTGAGTTTCCTCCCAGACTGGTTTTCAACCAAGGCTTTAAAGACTTTGAAGAGGTCAAAAACTTCATACTTATGCTTTAGGAAGTAAACCCAACAATACCTGGAAAAGTCATCTATGAAGGTCAGTGCATATTTGTATTGACTCATGGACATATGAGGAAATGGACCAGCAATGTCACTGTGGATCAACTCAAGAGGTGCAGAGGTTCTCTCATGACTAGCTCTCTCAAATTTTTGCTCTTGCTGTTTTCCTAAGATACAACATTGACAGAATCCCTTCGAAAACTAATGTTTTGTCACCCTGTGACCATATATTTTTCACTCAAATTAGAAAGATACTTGTAGTTAAGAGGGTGAAATATTTCATGCCAAAGCTTTCTTTCCTCATTAGCATGAATCAGAAGAGCAGAGGAGTTTGAGTAGGGTAGAAAATGGGAAAACGTGTATACCTTCAAAGTGTGATCAACAACACCTTTTGCTATGACTTTACCATTCGAAATCGCAGTGATTTCAACATCATCATGGGAGATGATGACCTTCTTTGGAGACCCAGTGTGAGTCATCTGATACACTGACAAGAGATTAGATGCAAGACCTAGAACATACAACACAATATTGAACTTACCATGGTCAAGATCAATCCTTCCTTTCCCCAAACTGTCAATGAGAGACTCATCTCCCAAAACTATTGGTGGACCTTTCGACATGTCAAGAGAGGAGAATGCCTCTTTTGTTGAAACCATATGTCTAGAAGCTCTAGAGTCTATGACGAAGCTAGGTGAGCCTGATGTGCCAGCAACCAAGGCATGTACTCTCCCTCTGTCCTCTGAATTTGATCCTCCTTCCCTCTTCTTTGAGCAATTAGGAAGGGAGATGTTATTCTTCTCCAGGAGTTGGGTCAACATGTCAATTTGCTTCTTCATACAAGAGCTCTCAAGATGATATCCCTTACTGCAGTATGTGCACTTTCTCCTTTCTCCTTTGTTTTTCTTCTTTTGGAAGTTCTTCTTGGAACCTTGGGGATCCTCTTGAGAATTGTTCTTGTCTCTCTTTTGCTCAGGTGGATTTTTAGCTTTTTTCTTTCTTTTTTAATCCATCCTTGAATCTCCAACAACCAAATCTTGGTCTTTGGAAGGTTTGATGGTGCCCATCATCACCAACTTATCTTGTTCCTGTGTGAGGGATTCCATGAACTCTGCAAGCTTAGGCATCTTCCAGGCTTGAGCTATCAGCTTGGTGGCCTAGAAGGTCGAAATAAACACTAAATAGTCAGGGCCAAACTTTGAGAGTATGGCCAAAACTACTTGTTCTTCCTTCTTTTCGATTCCACATTGTTTTAGCTACAAAACAAGGGCTTTAAACTTGGAAAAATAGAGTTGCAAGGATTCGAAGCTACTGGGACTCAAGGAGATCAGTTCATTCTCGATTTGATGTCCTCTCATCTCATCTGTATTACCAAAAATATCTACAATATTCTCCCACACTTCATTAGGTGATTTCAATCCATCAAGATGGAAGAGGAGGTCTCTTGAAATGCTTAGACACAAAAGACCATAGGCCTCATCTCTCCTGTTGTGCCATTTGATTTTCTCTGCAGCTGCATTGGGCTCTACCTCAGTTGTCATAGTAACCCTATAGAGACATTTCTCTCTCAAAAATATCTCCATCACATCTTTCCAATCAAAGAAATTGAATGGAGTCAAGATGATATTCTGAGATTGGTCCATAGCTTAGAAACTGTGCTCTTCAGTCAGCAGAATATGCTCCCAATCAAGATGTCGAACCTGCAATAGAAATATGAAGGAGAGAAATTGATCTACAAAGTCTCTGATACCATGTGGAAATTGAACCCAATATATAGAACAATTACACTCACAAAATTGCTAATCAAACATGCAAAATTAACATCAAAGGAGACTGAAATTGGAGCACAACACTAATCTGTATTGAATAAGTGTACAACAACCAACCTTGTGAAGTAATAGGATGCTGCAATATATAATTACATGATATATTAGAATGCATAAGGATTCCATTCGAAAAGGTCAAAAATTAGGCTTACTAAATCTAGTCAAATACCCCATAGGTGCATAAAGCAGTTTCCAAATCCACCAAGATGCTCATGAATTGGCTAATTCAAGTAGGAAATCTAATGAGGGATGGAAAGACAACTCATACATGCTTTTATTAGGATAAAATGAGGGAGGCTGATGTGGGAAAAAAAACAAGTCAACTACACCTAGTCTAGCTTTTCCTTTTACCTCAATTCTCAATAAAACATGCATCTTTTCAGAAAAAGTAGATATGTGCTTTGGAGGATCTGGAATAAACCAGACATGCTAAAATGGGTTTCCAGGAAGTTTCCCAAGCGCTCCATGACTCAGTTTTGACATGTGTTGAGTTCTAGGACATTTAGAAGGAAACTAGCATAGAGTGGAATATAGGAGACTAGGTAATAAGAAAAAAATTATTTAATTAATGTCTAAGGTAGGTAACTATGGGTTGATTATTCTAACACTTAGCTAGATTCCCCTTACATTTATGACATCTATGACACCAATGATGGAGATTCTATGACAGTTATGACACAAGTTAGATCTAAAGGATGAAATAATGACATGTCATACCTGAATATATCATCTTAGAGTTATAATTTTGGATTTGGATAAGGCCAAGAGGCTCCTACTCAAATTTGGGAGAAGTGGGAAAGTGAAGAGAGGGGCCACATGGCATAGCATGAGAAGCCACACCAATTCGACTTGGATTTGTTTTATCGATGGATTTAGTCCCTTAGAATACCAATAATTTTTATTAAATACATGTATCATCCATTATAATATGCCTTTTTATCATTTTATGAATTTGGGTTTGTGAAGAGAGAGCTAGTGGGTGACTAGTTCCTTTCCTTAGCCAATTTCGAGGGTGAAAGATTCCCATCCTAATTGGTGATTTGGAGAAGCCACTTAGGTATTTCAAGGAGATTAAATGGATTAATAATTTATATTTTAAATATACATTAATTTCATGTACATATCAATATCATCTTTTTCTTCCATTCATCTCACGTTTTCTCACCATATTTCAGCTCTATGGAGTGAGGCGCACTTGGTGAGCTATTCATCTCTTTGAGAGAGATTATATTTCTCCATTATTTTGTATTATTATGTAAATGATATTTATTTCAAGTTCATAAATATCTCATGTCTAAATTCCAATATATCTCATGTATTATTGTCCAATATTGAAGAAACAATGTCATTTCCCCAATACCTTGTTGTAAACTCTTGCAATCTTGATGGAATCGAATATATGTGTTCACCATTGATTATTTATGAATTAATTAAATGTAATTAATTTATAATATGGGTTTAATATTCATTAAATTATAATTTTTGGCCATTGGGTCGACTTTCATAGCAAGTGGAGCAAAATACATCTCATTTCCCCAAGGGTCCAAAACTAGTTTTTTATATCTGATTGAAGGAAGTGATAAAAGACATGGGATCTAGATTTTTTATGAATATTAGTATATTATAATGTATTATACACATCCCATTATTCAATTTAATAATTTGAGTGAGTTTCTGTACATTTGGGAATCTATTCTCGCAGTTACCCAGGAGGGATTTGAGCCCCAAAATTGCTAGTTAAAGCATCTATCTTATTTAGAATTTGATATAGAAATTAAGAAGTAATTGGAAGGAAATAATACACCCCTGAAAATTATAATTAATTTATTATATCACTAATAAACCTTCTAGGACAATTCGAGAGAATTTGGATCTATTTGGAGTCATCTAACATTGGGGGTTGGAACCTCAAAATTACTAGTAAATTCATGGAGTTCCCTTGGATACATATTCGACCCAAAAACCACATATTATTATTCAAATTTAATTTAATTAATGTCTTATAACATATCCAAGTATCATACCCACCATTAGTGAAGTTTGGACAGTACTTGGAAGAGATTTGTTCCAGGACCCAGGGGAGCTTTCCACCTCCCAAATTGACTAGTATTGTCCCAAAACTTCTTCCCTTTAAAATTGAATACCATGGTTGGGTATATAAGTTTATTATATGTCTGATATATGTTCTCATATGTCCCATCACCCCTCATTACCTTCCTCACCAATTTTGAAAGCAATTGGAGGAATTTCCGGATCAATTGAATCCATTTAACTAGAGTTGTAAGAAGTTGAATTTGAGTACATTGTGAAATAGTTGAAGAATTGGTATTTTGTTAAAATTTCCTAAAAAAAGGTACATTAAAGTGGTATCAAATAAATTTCTTGTAACCTATTGAAGTTATGGATTGTATAGATGAATTGAATAAAGTCATTAAGTCATGTGGTGATGATATGACCAGGCAGGTTAAGCAAGCATTCGAATTGATGGCTAGCCAATTTGTAGGGAGTATAAGTTTCCATCATTAATATACACATAATACCATTTATTTTGAATACCTTAATTATTGGTTGAAGTAATTTATGAAAAATAATTCAAATAAGAACTCATTAAGGAATAATCATCAATGCACAAGTAGGGAGGAGACCAAGGAGCTACAAATTTCTGTGGGTGGTGAAGAAGAAAATGAATTACATCAAGAGGATCAAAATTCACTCCCAACTGAATTTGAAAAATATGAGTAAACATCACATGAGAAGGAATAAGAGTACCTTTAAAATATTGAATATCATTCTGAAACAAATTCTACTATGGACATGGACGAAAGGGCATCTACGGATGGATGTTTGAACTATGAAGGAGTACCTAATGATGGGTTCTCACACCTCTATTTTGGTGACATAGCTATCAATTTTGAAAGTGTTTCTGCAAGCCAAAATTCCATTAAACATGAAAATTAATACCTTGTAGCAATTGAAGAAGAAACAAGATCAACTTCCCCATCACCACTTGAGATTCATGAAGTTATTCCAAGAAAGAAGGAAGAAGATGAGGAGGTTCATTTGCAAAAGCCTTATTTTATTTAAGGGTACTTAAATATGAATGAAAATAAGATCCAAGAGGCCCTTAGCATACTCCATGACACTCAAGCATTGGTATCAAATTATTGTTGGAGAGCTACTTCCTTGGAGGAGCCATCCTTCCTTGAAGACATGGAGAAGATTCAAAGAGAAATGTGCAACATCAAAGTTAATTTAATGTCTTTTATTTTTGATAGAAAAAATTTCATTTAGATTAGTGAATGGTTACATTAATCCTACTTTAATAATAATTAATTTATTCATAAGCTCACAATTCAAAATGAGCAACTTCTTGAAAAGTTGCAAGACACTTGTTTTTCCTCCTATGTTTCAGATTGGCAAATGGTAGATTGTTTGGAGGATTCTCATGACATGGTGGATCATGAGAAATTTGGAAATTTGAATGTACTTTCTGTGTTTGAATATGAACTTGAAGAGATCCAAACACTAGATGTGGTGGAAGAGGAACTTGAATTGTCTCTTGATGAAAGTTATGCAATTTTTAAAGAAGAGAATGATTCCTCTACATTGGAACCAATCTATGACAAAGGTTTCACCCTTTTGAACGAGATGCATGATACTACCCATATGGATCCTTACCATGATGAAACTTCTGCACTTTTTGATCATTTGGGTGAGTTAGTTCATTCTCCTACATCCTACAATCCCATGTTTTGCAGCATTAGTCTCAATGAAGTATGGGTGAAAGGGTTCTTTTTTATGGTGCCACATGAGGAGTATGAAACTCCTATATTTAATTTCTATGATGACATGGTTGGAGAACACTATTATTCACATTTTCATCAGCATCCTTTGTTACTTTATTATGATCATATACATGGATGCACCTATGATATGCATTTGAGTCACTTGAAGACTCATGGTTTTTCTTGCTCAACACTTGGTTCATTTGATGTTGGAGAAACTTCATCTGACACTTGGGAGAAGAGGGATATGATTGAGGAACATTATTATTGGAAGAATAATCCTCTGTTATTTCATGATGATATACATATTCATGGGTGTATTGATGAGACTTCTTTGAGCCACTTGAAGTCTTCATGTTTTATTTTCTCCGTATTTGGTTCAGATTTTGGTGGAGGTTCTTCATTCACTTCTTGGATGAAAGAACATATGACTTATTATTATTTTGATGCATATTGCATTATTTGGTAGCAGCATCATATGACATGTGATCATCACCTATTTCATTGATTGGATCATATTTTATTAGTACCTTGAAGCATGTATGCACTTGGAAAATTGTAGTCTACTCACTTGGAGGTATAACCACTTTCATGATATTTTGATGAAGCACCTCCTTGATGTATACTTTTATTATGTTGTTAGGTAATTTAATGATATATATTATGTACTCATGATGTTTGGAAGAATGCATACAAGAAAATGGGATTCATGAATTCTCTTTCCTAATTGTATGAGTTGGAGAGCACTCTTAATTTTTGGAGTGCAATGCAAGCAATGGGACCTTGGGATAGTTTTTAGTCCCATTGATTCCAAATTCTTTGGGAAACAAGCAGTATGGGAGATGGATTCCCCACTTAATAAGGTGATTTTAATCAGATTATTAAATCAGCAAGCATGGTGGTTCTTCTCTAAAATATTCATGGAATCTTAAAGGCTCAAAGTGGGCAGCTCAATGGTAACTTCAAAGAATCATACAGAAAGCAGGTTTTTCAACAACCGTGTTTGAAATTGCTAGAGGACAAGCAATATTTGGAAGGGAGGATTTTTAATTTCCCAAATTTTTCATTGGGTCACAATTTACAAATAACATTTTCCATATTCATGAAAGTTTTCAAATGGATGCTAAAAGTCAAATAATTGCCAAGGAGGAAAATCACTAGTTTCCTAGGTTGGGGGTGGAAGCTTTTAGATTTGGAATAATGGGGATAATAAATGATGTTTAGACATTATAATGGGATAAATATTTAATAATGTATCGTATTAAATAAATAAAAGATAAAATTTAAATGGATATGGATAATGGAAACACATGGAGACTATGGGGCCCACTCAAGCTAGAATTCCTATGTTCAATGGCATCCTCCTCTTGTAATTTCGAATATATGGGAAGCCTAATGTTTTGGGATGGATTATGAGGTTAATATAATTTTCCATATAATTCATAGATATAATTTTGTATGAATTTTAACTTACATGGGAGAGGAAGAGCCAAATGGGACTTTCATGGACACTTGGCTAGATTCCCCTTACATTTATGACATCTATGACACCAATGATGGAGATTCTATGACATTTATGACACAAGTAAGATCTGAAGGCTGAAATATTGACATAATGACATTTAAGGCTTTAATATAGTGTATTATAGGTCTAATTATGAATTTGGAGAAGGCCAAGAGGCTCCTACTCAAATTTGGGAGAAGAGGGAAGGTGAAGAGAGAGGCCACATGGCATAGCATGAGCAACCACACCAATTCGACTTGGCTCTGGTTTATGTATGGATTTGGAACCTCATAAGACCAATAATTTTTATAAAATATAGGTATTATCCATGAGAAGAGGATTTTTTATCATTTGATGAATTTGGGTTTGTGAAGAGAGAGATAGTGGGTGACTAGTTCCTTGCCTTAGCCAATTTTGAGGGTGAATGATTCCCATCCTAATTGGTGATTTGGAGAGGCCACTTAGGTATTTCAAGGAGCTTAAGAGGAGTCATAAGTTACAATTTAAAGCTACAGTAAGTTCATGGACATCTAAATATCAGCTTGTTTTTCCATTCATCTCAAGTTTTGTCACCATATTTCAGCTCTATGGAGTGAGGCGCACTTGGTGAGCTATTCATCTCTTTGAGGGAGATTATCTTGCTCCAGTATTTTTTATTATGATGTAATTATATGTATTTAAGGTTAAGAAATCTCTCAGGTTTAAAGGCAAAGACATCTCATGTATTATTGTCCAATATTGAAGAAACAATACCATTTCCCCAATACCTTGTTGTAAACTCTTGCAATCTTGATGGAATCAAATATATCTATGCACCATTGATGATTTATGAATTAATTAACTTTAATTATTGTATAATATGGGTTTCATATTCATTAAATGATAATTTTTGTCCATTGGGTCGAATTTCATAGCAAGTGGAGCAAAATACATCTCATTTCCCCAAGCGTCCAAAACTAGTTTTTTATATCTTATTGAAGGAAGTGATAACCACCATGGGAGTTCGATTGGTTATACATATGAGTCTTTGATAATGTATTATACACATAACCTTATTTAATTTAATAATTTGAGTGATTTTCTATACATTTGAGAAGCCATTCCGGCAATTACCCGGGAGGGATTTGAGCCCCCAAATTGCTAGTTAAAGCATCTATCTTATTCAGAATTTGATATAGAATTTCAGAAGTAATTTTAAGGCCATAATACACCCATGAATATTATAATTAATTTATTATATAACTCATGCACCTTCTGGTACAATTCAAGAGCATTTGGAGCTATTTGGAGTCATCTACCATTTGGGGTTGGAACCTCAAAATTACTAGTAAATTCATGGAGTTCCCTTGGATACCTATTAGACGCAAAAACAACATATTATGCTTCAAATATACTTTAATTAATTTCTTATAACAGAGCCAAGTATCATACCCACCATTAGTGAATGTTGTATAGTGTTTGGAAGAGATTTGTTCTAGGACCCAGGGGGGATTTCCACCTCCCAAATTGACGGGTATTGTCCTAAAACTTATGACCTTGAAAATTTCAGACCATGGTTGGGTATATAAGTTGATTATATGTCTGATATATGTTCTCATATGTCCCATCACCCCTTAGGACCTTCCTCACCAAGTTTGAAAGAAATTGGAGGAATTTTGGGATCAATTGAATCCATTTAACTAGAGTTGTAAGAAGTTGAATTTGAGTACATTGTGAAATAATTGAAGAATTGTTATTTTGATAAAATTTCCTAAAATGGGGCAATTACAGGTTTTCCATATAGATATAATTAGGTTTTCCATTTTTTTGAAGGAGGTTAGGAGATAGATTGAGATGTGTTTTGCATTCAACCTTATAGCTCACTCAAGTGTAAAGGAATACTGGTGGGGTGCTCGATAATTAAGTAATTGTTGATATCATTAATAACAATGTGTGAATTCCATTTAAATCCAAATATTAATAAATATAAATCATTAAATCATATTAATCTCATCAAATGAAATAAATAAATGTAAATAAAAGTAAATGCATCAAATTTTAAAACACATAAATTAGTTATGCTCTTAACTTGAATTTATATAAACAAATATAAGTATAACTAATGTAAATAAATACAACACATATGAACATAACTAAAGTAAATAAATCAAAAAATTGTAAATTTAAACTTTGATGTTAAATAAAGTATTATCGAATTTGTTTTATTTGAATGACCATTCGTAACAATTATTTAAATCTGACTTTGTTTTATTAAAGTTAAAAAAAAATTATGACAATATTTTTTATTTTTTTATAATTATTAGTTGAATTAATAATTAGAAAAAACATATTTACGGGTATATATCTTAGAATTTTGGAGTGGACTATCATTTATGTTTTTCATCTACGGATGATCATGAAACACGTGTACTATCCAGATTAATTCTATGGCCATCCTCCAAAATTCATAATTAATCATTTCAAAAAAATAAAAAAATATCTTAGTTAACATCTTATAAGTATAGTTCCTGATAGTTGGAAAAATTAAAATTCAACTTCAACTATTTGATTATTAGATACAACTATTCGATTAATCGATATAACTATGAACTTAACTCCATTGATGACACAACTATTAGGTTAATGTCAACTCAAATCATGACTTTTTAACTTTGAAATTAACTATTAAATACAACTATTAGTTGGAAAAATTAAACTTCAACTTCAACTATTCGATTAGTAGATACAACAATGAGCTTAAATCCATTGAGGATACAACTATTAGCTTAACTTCAACTCCAATCATGACACTTTTAAATTAACTATTAGATACAACTATTAGCTTAACTCCAATGATTATACAACTATTAGCTTAACTTCAACTCTAATCACGGCTATATTGGATAACTATTAGATACAAATATTAGCTTAACTCCAATGATTTTACAACTATTAGCTTAACTTTCAATCTAATCTTTTAAGGCTTAGTCAAAGTACATTTGACATCTAGGAGTCTAGCTAATGTGCACTAGTGTAACAGTTGAACTCCTAATAAAATCGTTCTAACTCCTAATAAACTCCTCTATCTGGTATTTGTGCATCTAACTAATTACACATCTTATAATTTTGGGGTGGAATACCATTTATGTTTTTTCATCTATGAATGATAATGAGACAAGTGTATTTTCCAGATTGATTCTATGGGCTTCGTCCAAAATTCATAATTAATAATTAAAAATAAATAAATAAATAGTTTAGTTAACATATGATAAGTAGAGTTCATGATAGTTGTAAAAATTAAATATCAACTTCAACTATTTGATTATTAGATACAACTATGAGCTTAAATCCATTGATGATACAATTATCAGCTTAATCTCAACTCCAATCATGACTTTTACTTGAACTACAATTGCCAAATATTAGATTTTAAATTAACTAGCACACCCACATAGTTTGTGGTTGGATCACGTTGATAAAGATGAAATGGTTGAGAGATAGTTATGGAATGGAAGACAATTTGGAAATATTTTTTTATTGACAAATTCTTCTAGTTAAATGGTTTCAACTATGATATATCTATTCCTAGCTACATGTTATCACCAACATTCTTCTTATTATCCATTTATCAACTATTAGTTATTTTTTATATTATTTTTCTTTTTATCTCACATTCTTCTAGTTATCTGTCGTGAACTATTGGTTATCCATTCATTAGCTACAAGTTATCCATGCATTGCTACAAGTTATCCATTCATTATTCAAATAGTGATTATTTTTACACCGATAGGCATTTTTATTTGAGATTTGGGGTGGATTATGACCTATGCTTTTTCATCTATGGACGAGGATGAGACAAGTGTACTGTCGAGATTGATTCTATGCCAGTCATTCAAAATTCAAAATAAACAATTATAACAAAAAAGAATATAAAAAATAACTGGTATTTGATGAATGGATAACTAGTTACTATGCATAAGTAACTCAAAGTTGATGAATAGATAACCAACAGTTCACGGCAGATATCTAAAATAATGTGAGATAAAAAAAATATATAAAAAATAACCGATAGTTGATAAATGGATAACAAAAATAATGTCGGTGATCACATGTAGCTAGGAATGGATAACTCACACTTGTACCTGTTTAACTATAAGAATATAAAGAATTAAAAAAAAATCCAAACTATATTCTATTTCATCGCTATCTCTCAACAATTTGATCCCTATCGACATGATCCAACCACAAACTATGTGGGTGTGCTAGTTTATATTCTTTTTTTTATAATTGTTTATTTCAAATTTTGAATGACTGCTATAGAATCAATCTCGACGGTACACTTGTCTCATCCTCATCTATAGATGAAAAAGCATAGGCCATAGTCCACCCCAAATCTCAAATAAATTTCAACTTCAATTATTTGATTATTAGATACAACTATGATCTTAACGCCATTGATGACATAATTGTTAGCTTAACTTCAACTCCAATTGTGACTTTTACTTGAAGCGAAATTGTTGATATATTGAATTTTAAATTAACTATTAGATACAACTATTAGCTTAACTCCAGTGATTCTACAACTATTAGCTTAACTTCAACTCTAATCACGGTTATTTTGGATAACTATTAGATACAAATATTATCTTAACTCCAATTATTCTACAACTATTAGCTTAACTTCAACTCTAATTGCTTAAGGCTTAGTCTAAGTACATTTCACATCTAGGAGTCTAGCTAATGTGCACTCATGTAAAATTCGAACTCCTAATAAAATAGTTTGAACTCCTATTAAACTATTCCATTTGGAAGTTGGGCATATAGCTAATTACACTGATATGTGCTTATATCTTAGAGTTTTGGGGTGGACTATCATCTGGGTGAAATAATGAATCTCGGTGTCTATTCAGTGAGAATTGACTTTTGAAATCCGTATTCCACAACCTTTTGGCCGAACTATTTTAGTTTTTTGGTTGAACAAGTTTATTTTTTCGGCCAAAAACATGTAACTAACTTTCGGCCGAAACAAATGTTCAACCAAACATTAAAGTTAATAGAGTTTCTCGTTATGCATCCTTTGTAAGGATAGTTCGGAAAATAATTTCTGGAATATAGTTTTTCGGTCGAATGTTTGTTCAACTGAATAATTGCTCGATCGAAACATGTTTTAAGCCGAACACTTGTTCGACCGAAAATTGTTTTCAACCAAAAAAATGTCATATATGAATTTATTAAACTTGCACAATGATATAGGGACTAAACACAGTCTCATCAATAGATTAATGACAATAATTCATGAAAATGGTGAAAAAGGGCTATAGAATGAGTAGCCGCACTGTATATTCACACAAAGAATAAGAAATTACATTACAATGTCATGCTACAAGCATGAATGAGAAGAAATTCGAATTCCTAAGAAGGTCATTCGAATTGAATGAGTGAGTCTAGCTTAACTGAATGTAAGCCACAGTCAACACTCAAGTTAACCACTGATCAAAACCCTAATTGACTCAATTGAGACCTAAATGAAGTCGGAGTAAAATAAATGACTGAGTCTCAACTGAAAGAGATCAGACACATGTCACAGCAAGCCAACCATCAAGTGGTAGTGCTTCAATGACTCCAATGAACCCCGATGAGGTGAACTGAAGTGTAACTGAACATCAGAAGTGGTTGGAGGCACCCTTGTTGACTTCGGTTCATTAAATAATCAATTTAATGAAGGGAGGCACCTTCATTGACCTGTTTAACTGATTGTAACCATCAGTTAGCAATTAGGTGCATTAATATCACTCAGATCACCCCCAGAGTGCTCCAATTAGCATCCCTGAATGTAGGAGAAGGCTAAGTTAGCCTCCTTGAATAAAGGTAGGCGTGGATGTGATCTAGCTGATGACATTTAATGCTCCACTGATGTTAATTAAGCCAATAATACTTAGGATAGTGGTTTAACTAGGCCAAATTGACCAAAATGAGTGTGTAAGGTGGTAAATGTCTCCAACACCCCCCCTTAATCTATACTCAAGAGAAGTTAGAAAAAATAAATGCATAAAAATGCTAGGGCCCCAGAAACTAAGGCCATAGGTCACCCTGTACAATGCTGAAACTGAAACAATGCTCAAAAACAAACTAAGTGAGGAAAAGAGGGAAAACCCAATGGGAAAAACCCCCCCTCAAGCTGAACACTGAAATTATTCTGAATCACCCTAATGAACTCACCCCCAATAGTGAACGGAGGTAAGTGAACTTCTTTTCTGAAAATATCTTAGTGAAGATGTCTACAATCTGCTCATCAATCGGGCAGTATTGCAGAATGATGGTCCTGTCATGCACTGGCTCCCTGATATAGTGCATGTGAATCTATACATGCTTGGTCCTCTTCCTGGTAACTGGATCTATGGATATCTTAAAAGAAATTTGATTGTCACAAAAGAGTATAGTGAACAAAGTACTACCAATATCAAACTCTGAAAGAATTCCTTGCAACCAAACTACTTGGATGCAAGCATTCACCGCTCCTCGATACTCGGCCTCTGTTGAAGATAGTGCTATGGTGGCCTACTTTTTACTAGACCAGAAAATGGGGCCACCACCAAAAATGAATACATATCTAGAAGTAGACTTCCGATCAATAGAATCACCTGCCCAATCAGAATTTGTGTATCCAACCAGCTCTAGCTCGGAGTCTGCAGCATAGTGAATGCCATAGGTCGTGGTTCCCTGAATATACTGGAGGATCCTCTTGGATTCCTTCCAATGAATATCATGAGGCTGCTACATGTATCTTGATACAGCATTCATGGAATAACATATATCAGGCTGAGAATGTGTCAAGTACAACAAGCTACCAATCAGTTATCGATAGATAGTGCAGTCCATGGGAGGTGTTATTTTTCCTTCTTCAAGGTTGATCCCTGAAAAGAAAGGGAATGGTGTAGGCTTGAATTCAGCCATGTTAAACTTTACTAACAGGTATGAAATGTATTTGGACTAAGTGACCATAATCCCATAATAATTTTGCTCAATTTCGAGCCCCAAATCACTCATTTCAAAGGCATTGTGGAGAGCAATTTCGATGGCTGAAATGGAAGCAACTGTGTTACCTGTGATCAATAAGTCATCAAAATATAAAATAATAATGATCAAATTTCTATCAAACTACTTTAAATACACTTTTGGATTTGATCTACACCTTTGGAAGTTTTGCTAGAGAAGGAAGGCATCCATCTTGGAATACCACTCTCTTGGGGCCTTTTTTAATCCGTATAGTGACTTCTTTAGCCTACAAACCAAATATGGATCAGTGATGTAGCCCTCAATCTGCTTCATGTTTATCTCCTCATGAATATCTCCATGCAAAAAGGATGAATTAACATCCATATGATGCACTTCCCAGTGCTTAGATGCTGAAATTTCCAAAACTAGGCGGATGGAGTCCATTTTTTCAACCGGTGCAAAGGTCTCATGGTAGTCCACTCCTTGGGCCTGAGAGAACAATTTTTCCAATAGACTTGCCTTATATTTGTAGGTGATTCCATCAGCAGAAACCTTGGTCCAAAACACCCACTTGCGTTGAACCAATTTCCTTCCCGAAGGAAGAGAAACTAGCTCCCAAGTAGTGTTATCTGAAGAGAATTCATCTCTTCATCCATGGCAACTTGCCATCTCGGATCCTTCTGAGCATGGTAGTAGGATTTTGGTTCTGAACTAATCATAAAATAGCAAGTTTCAGACAGCAAATTATCAGGACAAGAGAGCGCAATACCTACTCTTTGGAAATCAAACCGGTTTCTCCTTGGATCATCCGGATTTCCAATGTTATCTCCTGCGGAGGAGAGTGTCTGTCGGACCCATGTGGGAAGATAATTTTTCACTTCAGGTTCTGATTCAGCATCTAATGATTGCTGCACACTGATATAAGAAATTATAGGATCCAAATCAGGGTCATCACCCCCAATTTTATCATCCAAATATTCAGTAGAATAGGAAGGAAATTCAGTAGTTTTCTCCTTCACTAGTTCCACCTCCTGAAGAGGCTCATCGAACTTGACACTTCTCTCGATGATGATATATTTTGTTTTAATATATAGCAGCTTGAAACCTTTTGATTCATCAGGATACCCAATAAACAGACATTCTATGCTTTGCGGTTGCAAAGCCCTTCTTTTATCAAGTGGAATCTGGGCCCATGCAGTGGACCCAAACACCCATAGGTTCGACACATCCGGCTTGTGTCCGAAGTATGCTTTGAAAGGGGTCTTCCCTTTCATGGATGAGTGTGGAACCATGTTCTAAATGTATTCTACAGCATGCATGGATTTATCCCAAAAATTTGCAACAAGCTTCTTTGATTCCAACATACAGGTGGTCATCTCCTTGAGAGACCGATTCTTCCTTTCCGCTACACCGTTCTGCTGGGGAGTGTAGGGAATTGAATGTTGGACCTGAATACCACTTTGGGAGCATATGTGCAGAAAATCATTACTAACATACCCCCCGCCATTATCAGATCTCAAGATCTTGATCTTAAGCCCAGAGGCATTCTCGATCAAGGCCTTAAGTTCAGAAATTGTTTCACATACTTCAGACTTCTTTTTGAGAAAGAAGACCCATGTGTACCTTGAAAATCATCAATAAAAGTCAGAATATACCTTGATCCATTCATGGATGTGATAGGCATCAGACCACTAATATCAGAATGTATCATTCCCAATATGCATGTATCTCGGTTTTCCTTCCCTCAATCGAACTTGTGCTCAGGGTGTTTTCCAATCACACAGCCTTTGCAATTTTCGGTGGTTTCCTTGATGACTGGGAGGCCTTCAACCATGGATTTTTTTTGTAATTGCAGCAAATATTTGAAATTTAGATGGCCAAACCTTTAATTCCATATCCTAATAACCTCATTTCCATGAGTTAGCAGAGCGGTGGGATTTGCATCCGGCACAAAGTGGGAGAACTCATAGGCTCTTACATTATGGTTTGCAAGACCTTTAGCAATGATTTTTCCAGATGCAAGATCTGTTATCTCAACATCATTTGGGCTGAAAGAAAATTTCTTAGGCACTCCATTATGTGTTATCTGATAGACAGTAAGGATATTTGATGTCAGAGACGGTACATACAAAACATTTGAAAAATAGCCATTCTCAAGATCAACCGTACCTTGTCCTTCTAAAATGATGGTGGAGTCATCTCCCATGTGGATGGCGATGGATTTTGTGGTCTCCAAGGATGAAAAGGAGTCTCTTTCAACCATCATGTGGTTCAAAGCTCCAGAATCAATTAAGAGTGCTTTGGACTTCGAAGTGCTTTCCATGAGGGCATGATCTTTTTCATGCTGTGGTTCCCGATCTTGCTGATCTCTCCTCTGAAATATTTCCGGAAGATTGATGTGATTTCTATCAAGGAGAGAGGTTGCTTCATTAATATTCTTATTCATGCAGGCATGTTCAGGGTGGAAGCCCTTCCCACAGTATGAGCACTTGACTTTTTCCTTTCCATGGTGCCCTTTTCCTTTATTCTTCCTTGAGCCAGAAGACTCATCATGCTACTGGTTTTCAACTCTAGGCTTAGGAGCATCAAATTTAGTTTTTGGGTTCTTCTACTGCTTTCCTTTACCCTTCATATCTTTGGGCCTCGAGACATGGAGGGCTTGATCATGGGAGGATCTGATGATACCCATCTGGACAAGCTTTTCATGTTCACTTGTGAGGGACTCAATGAAGGCATTGAGTGTAGGCATCTTCCATCCAAGGGTTGTGAGCTTCCCCACACGGAATGTAGAGACAAAAACTGAATAATCAGCTCCAAGTTTGGAGAGTATAGCGAGGATGAGCTGATCATATTCCTTCTCCACTTTGCATTGCTTCAAGAGTAAGATAATGTGCTTGAACTTAGTGAAAAATTCATTCAAATTATCGAAATTGGAGGGCTGGAGAGACATTAATTCATTTTCAAGCTGGTAAACTCTCAAGTCATTTTGCTTTCCATATAGGGCTTCCAATTTGTCCCATATTTCCTTTGGAGTCTTCAATCCCGAAAGATGGAAAAGAAGATCCAGGGAAATAGAGAGGCACAAGAATATGAAGGCTTCATCCTTCTTGTTAAAGAATCTTGATTTGTCTATAGCAGAACCAGGCTCAGGTTCAGTGTCCATGGTGACTCTATAGAGTCCTCTGGAGCACAGCTGAATCTCCATGTCACCTTTCCATGAGTGGAAATTCTATGGAGTCAAAAGATCTACTGAGGAGGCCATCTAGATCTGCTGGAGCAAATGCTTCACCTGTAGAAAACCTGAAAATCACAACAGAAAGGGCAATGTAAGGTTGGACAACCTGCACATTTTAGGATTTCATCACACCCAGCATAGTCAATCAAGCAAGCTTGATCAACAAGTTCTTTACTTGGGGTATTAAGTGGTAAGCCTTGGTTTCTGGTGCAGTACTGGATTCTTGAGCTATTGCTCAATTTTCATACAGAAATATGTCAAAAATATTTTTTTTGAGAGATAGAGCTTCGTCCCGCCATGAGCTCTGATACCATATTAAACTTGCACAGTGATATAGGGACTAAACATAGTCTCATTAATAGATTAATTGTAGCCGCACTGTATATTCACACAAAGAATAAGAAATTACATTACAATGTCATGCTACAAGCATGAATGAGAAGAAATTCAAATTCCTAAGGAGGTCATTCGAATTGAATGAGTGAGTCTAGATTAACTGAATGTAAGCCACAGTCAACACTCAAGTTAACCACTGATCAAAACCGTAATTGACTCAACTGATCCCTAAGTGAAGTCAGAGTGCAATAAATGACTGAGTCTCAACTGAAAGAGATCAGACACATGTCACAGCAAGCCAACCATCAAGCGACAGTGCTTCAATGACTCCAATGAACCCCGATGAGGTTAACTGAAGTGTAACTGAACATCAAAAGTGGTTGGATGCGCCCCTGTTGACTCCAGTTCATTAAATAATCATTAAATAATCAATTTAATGAAGGGAGGTAACTTCACTGCCCCGTTTAACTTATTGTAACCATCAGTTAGAAATTAGGTGCATTAATATCACTCAGATCACCCCCGGAGTGCTCCAGTTAGCCTCCCCGAATGTAGGAGAAGGCTAAGTTAGCCTCCTTGACTGAAGGTAGGCATGGATGTGATCTAGTTGATGACATTTAATGCTCCACTGATGTTAATTAAGCCAATAATACTTAAGATAGTGGTTTAACTAGGCCAAATTGACCAAAATGAGTGTGTAAGGTGGTAATCGTCTCCAATAGTATTAACCAAATGCAACTGTTTATCATTTTGTCATTTGTGCTCTGTGATTTTTCGTTGGTTCTCTGTCATAATTTGTGAGAGTGAGGACATCCTGTCATTTGTGAGAGTGATGTATTCTATGATGTGTCTAGTGCGTCCTTCCTAGTGGTCGGGTGGTGTAGTCTCTATTGTGTCTAGTGCGTCCTGCCTGGTGTTGGAGTGGTGTAGTCTCTGTTGTGTCTGGTGTATCCTGCCTGGTAGTGGAGTGGTGGAGTGGTGTACTCTCTGCTGCATCTAGTGCATCCTTCCTGGTGGTGGAGTGGTGTATTCTATGTTGCATCTGGTTCATCCCTGTTTGCGAGAGTGAGGACGTCGGTTCTCTGCTATGTCATGTCTATTGCATGGTGGTGGTTTTTCTTGGTCTGTTATTTGCAAGGTGTTGGAGGTTTCAGCCCCTTGTCTGTGTGGTGGTGGATCTTCTCGGCCCCTCGTCTGCATGGTCGTGAAGCTTCTAGACCCCTCGTCTGCATAGTGGTGGAATGTCTCGGCCCTTCGTGTGTGCGATGGTTGAGGTAAGTGGATCGACCTCACTCATAATGTAATTTATGAAGTAGATTTTCCAAAATAAAAGTAGGACAGTCTAAGAGTGCACCTGTGTGAATGCATAGGTAATTCACAACGATTTCTTAATGATCAAGATATTTATTTATTCAACGATGATTGTTTGGAAATGAATTTTAAGAACACAGTTACCATTTATAAATACATATATGTATTATTAAGCATTCCTTTAAATTACAAAATGAAAATGTATACAAATGATATGGAACTAATATATATGGAAAGATATTATGTTATGCATTTGGGTAAAAATAAAAGTACTTAGGACTGCATAGAACTAATATGGACATTACAGTCAATGCCTACAAACATTTTAGGTCTTTATGCATCCTTAAGAGTAATGAATAGTAAACACAGATTGGAATAGTAACAAGTATCTAATATGATGGTGTTCAAAGCTTATAGAAATAGTAAGCAGTATAACCTTAGTTACAATGTTACAAGACATGAAAGTGATACACCTTCCTCTTACACCTAGAAGCTTCAAATTCATAGTCTCTGGGGTCTTATAATATATCATGAGGGACCCCTACTTAAATAGTGATATAAAATATGTCCATCTCACCCTATCCGAATTAATATTTCCTATGCTTTTTCTAGATCATAGATAAATACATAATTGAAAAACCGGATATCCGGCAAGAGTATCGAAACTGTCTAAATAAAGTTTAACATACTGCATGTAGTCTATTAAGCTTAACTAAGCATTTCGTATACTAATGTATGTACCTTAGGTTGAGTTCCTCTTTTCACATTCCTATTCCATCCTAATAAACATCATATTTTTTCACATGCCTATTCCATCCTAATGAACATCATATAGTGTTGTGTGCTTATGTATTTTCGTGCCTAATGTAATAGAGACTATCTGGTTCAACTTCTAGGCATGCATGCAGGTGACTCTTTTATGTTTTTGGCCAAATGTTCATATGATGTGTATCTTCCCATATTTTCACCCCATGTTTTACACATATTGTAGGCTTGTTTAAGGTCTTACACCTATTATGGTGCCCAAGGTTTAATCAGCAAATTTTGTTTGATTGTCAACATATTTTGGGTGTCCTTGTTCAATATCAACTATGCTTGAGCTTGGTATTGTTTCCCATCCTCTTTAGTCTATGGGTGACAGTTTGTCTTTTTCCTTTACAATTTTCGTCATCACAATCTCTTGTTTGTATTCCCACACTAAATTAATCCTACAATTGGTTTGGATGGCCTTTACTATGGCTCCAAAACCATGTTTGTAAATTCATACAACAATAACAATATGTTTACACCAACATAATGAGAAAAATAACCTTTCGAGTTGCATGCTTCATATTACCAAAAATATTTTATAGACTACATAAACTAACTTTTCAGATGATAATTAGATGTCTGTGCTAATCTAGAGTGGTAACATATTTAGTTCATTCCATATTTACTTCATTCCAAAGTATAGATTCTTACTTAAATTACTAGATATATCCATTAAGAGTGTGTGTTAGCAACACAATAATAGAACATGAATATTTGAGTAACACTCCACAACTTGAATATTAACTAAATATCAAATTTGTTTCTCTTCTTCCACATTCACCTTAATCGCAATGGCATGACCTAAATGTGACAATAAAATCAAAAGTAAAATATAAAATTTCACAATCTTAGTATCAAGATTGTTTAAACTGAAAGCTAAACCACAATATTGAAATAAAATATAAACCACCACCTAAGTTGAACTGGAAGCTAAACCGCCACCTAAGTCAAGGGATTAATGCAATTAACATATAACCTTGTATTGCAGAGTGATTGATATTCTCATCTTATCATATACACATGTATAGATTCTATAACTAAGAGATGTAAATAGTTATAGTTCTCTCTATTCATTGTATTACAAAATTAGATTTTCAAGGGTGAAAAATTATATTCTCAATTTAAGTAATAATGTTTGAATTTAGCATATTCATAATTATTTTATTTTAATATGTTAATGAAAAACTAAGCAATAAATTTTACTGTGCAGTTTATTGTGGAAAATATGTTTATTTTTCCATATGACGGGTCCTAAATTTGAGCAAATAAAAAAAATGTCTATTAAAAATTCTAGAATCAAAGTATTATAAAAAATGAAAGTACTGTTAATCTGTTTCAACCATTTATCTCTATTAAAAATTCCGGAATGAAAGTACTATAAAAAATGTTGTTTAAACTACAAAACTATTAGTTGATTGCATTCTTTGGGGCCACTTAATTTCCAGTTTAAATATCTTGAGGTTACATCTTGAACTTGGAAAAATTCCTCCACTTTGGTAGCCAAGGAATCATTAGAATCCAACAAAGGAAACAACTCATTATTGCCCATTTCCAAGGGAATCCAAGTAATTTTACCTGCAATTTCCAACTGTAGAAAAATACTTCATTAGCTTAATCATCATCGTCTAGGTTCTAGATGGGTTTAAAGGAACCAAAAAACCATATGAAGTACAAAACAACATAATTTTATAGTTATTCCAAATGACTTGATGACATTGACAAGAGGAAACAAGAACCTCCCAACCATGTGTTTCTCTTTTTGTGGTGTTGCAGCACCCGCCACACTGCTCAATACTTCCTATGCTTGATTTGTTTCTTCTACAGAACTTGCTCTAGAAATAGAGGAAGACCCATTCAATATAGTTTGGGATGCAAAAAAATCCTTGGGGATTTAAATATGTGTGGAAATTGAACCCAATAGATAGAACAATTACACTCACAAAATTGCTAATCAAACATGCAAAATTAACACCAAAGGAGACTGAAATTGGAGCATAACACTAATCTATATTGAGTAAGTGTATGATAGCCAACCTTATGAAGTAATAGGCTGCTGTAATATATAATTACATAATAGATTCTAATGCATAAGGATTCCATTCAAAATAGTCAAAAAGCAGGCTTACCAAATCTAGTCAAATCCCCCATAGATGCATAAAGCAGTTTCCAAATCTATGAAGATGCTCACGAATTTGCTAAGTCAAGAGGGAAATATAAAGATGGATGAAAATACAACTCATACATGATTTTATTTGGTGAAAATGAGGGAGGATGATGTGGGAAAAAAACAAGGAAGTTACACCTAGACTAGCTTTTCCTTTTGCCTTAAATCGGCTATAAAGCAAGGCAGCTAATTTTCAGAAAAAGTAGATATGCACTTTAGAGAATCTGTAATTAATAAGACATACTGAAATTGGTTTCCAGGATGTTTTCCAAGCACTCCATGACTCATTTTTATCATGTGTTTACTTCTAGGACATGTAAAAGGCAACTAGCATAGAATGGAATCTAGGAATCTAGGTAATAAGACAAAAATGATTAAATTAATGTCTAATGTAGGTAACTATGGGTTGATTATTCTAAAACCACCCCTTAAGCCTGAATTTATGAGTAAATATCAGAAAACTATAGGGCCTAGAAACAAGGCTTAGTCACCCTTTACATACTGCTTGTCCATACAACCAAGGAAAGAGGCAAAAACCCAGTGGGAAAATCCCTCCTTAAACATGGACAGGAAAAAAAAATTTGGAAATCTTGTCATCAATCATGCTTCACACCATGATCAGCAATCCCCAGCAATGATTTGAGATTGCTGAAGGTATTCTCATAGAAAAATTTAGTGAGATGTCTGTTACTTGTTCTGAAGATGCACAGAAGAGTAGAACAATGGTACCAACATGCACAAGTTGTCTGATGTAGTGCATATGGATCTCAATGTGCTTGGTTCTCTATTTCTAAATTGGATCATTGCACATTTGAATGGTGTTCTGATTATCACAGTAGATAATAGTTGAAAACTCTGATTCAAAGTCACGTTCTCCAAGTATCCCCTGCAACCACAAACATTGAGTTGTTGCATTTACAAGTCCTCTATAATCTGCTTCTGTAGATGAGAGTGCTATGACACTCTGCTTCTTTCTTGAACAGCTTATTTGTCCCTCTGTAAGCATGAACACATATCTTGATGTAGACTTTCAATCTGTTTTGTCACCTGCCCAATCATTGTCAGTAAATCCAATCAAATCAAGATCATATTTTGCTTTGTAGAAGATCCCATGAGTTCTTGTTCCTTGAACAAAGTTTAGGATCCTCTTAGCTGCTCTCCAGTGGATCTCATGAGGCTGATCCATGTATATCTAAGCCACACTAACTATATAATATAAATCATGTTGAGTGTGTGTAACATAAAGGAAAGACCCAATCAACTACCTATACAGTGTATTATTTACCATAGGAGAAGAACCTGCTTCTTTAAGCTTAACTCCTTAGAGGAAGGGAGTCTTGCTTGGATTTAAATTATTCATGTTGAAATTGATGAGAAAATATGAAGCATACTTGCACTGATGTACTTTTATTCCATGTTGGGATTGAACAATTTCGAGACCCAAGAATTGTCTCAACAATCCCAAATCTATCCTAGAAAATGCATGGTTCATTGCATCCTTCAAGGACGCAATCTCTTTCTTTGAACTTCATGTAATCAGTAGGCCATCCACATACAAGAAAATAATCATCAAAGAACCATGAATCAGCTTCAAATATACATTAGTATTATACTTTCATCAAACAAAACTCAGTGACAGAAAAAAGCCATCAATCTTGGCATACCAAGCCCTGGGGGCTTGCTTGAGCCCATACAATGATTTCTTTAACCTGCACACTAAATATGGACTAGAAACAAACCCTTCAGGTTTCTGCATGTAAATATATTTAGTGATATCTCCATTTATAAAATCACACTTCACATCAATGTGATGTACTTCCCACTGCTTCGAAGATGCAATGGCTAGAGCTAGCCTTATGGAGTCCATCTTTGCCACTGGTGCAAAGGTTTCATTGTAGTCAATACCATGTACTTGTGAGTAGCCCTTGGCTACCAATATTGCCTTATATTTCAAAGGTGAACCATCAACAAAATACTTGGTCTTGAGAACCCACTTACATTGAACTAGCTTCCTCCCTGGGGGAAGATCAACCAGTTCCCAAGTGTTGTTCTTCTGGAGCGAGCTGAATTCTTCTTTCATGGATATTTTCCATATTGGATCATGTGCTAAATTTTCATATGTTTGTGGATATAATTCAACCATCATATATCACTTCTTGGAAAATAGAGGATCTTTCAAACAAAGGGCACTCTCAAATTGAAATCTAGTCCTCCTAGTGTCATTAGGATTTTCAACTAGTTACCCAGCTGCATGAATGGTATTTGATCCCCATTTTGGTCTTGTAGGAATGTTAGGATCTGCAATTAAATCATCATTATCATACATATCAGAATCAGAAAAATCATTAGTCTCTTCACTTACAATCAATGGTTCTGGTGATGAAGAGGACTCTCCAACTTCAACTGTTGCTAAAGGCTCTTCTTAGAACTGAACACTTCTTTCAATGAGATATTTGTTAGTGCTCAATTTGATCATCTTGTACCCTTTTGAATATTCATAATATCCAACAAATAGGCACTCTTGTCTTTGAGGTTGCAAATCCTTCCTCTTTTTAGTTGGAATTCTAGCCCAAGCCTTTGAGCCAAAAATCCTGAAATGGGTCACATCTGGCTTGTGCCCACTCCAAGATTTGAAAGGAGTCATACCATCAAGATAATTATGAGGCACCCTATTATGGATGTAGGATGCAAATTTTATAGCTTCGAACCAAAACTTTGGTGGCAAAGTCTTAGCCTCCATCATGCAGGTTGCCATCTCCTTTAGTGATCTGTTCTTTCGCTCAGCAACACCATTTTGTTGTGGTGTGTAAGGGATCGAATGTTGCATCTAAATACCTACATATTTTCAATACTAAATGAACTTAGACTTGACATACTCACCACCATTTTTAGATATGAGGATCTTGAGTTTCCTCCCAGACTGGTTTTCAACCAAGGCTTTAAAGACTTTGAAGAGGTCAAAAACTTCAGACTTATGCTTTAGGAAGTGAACCCAACAATACCTGGAAAATTCATCTATGAAGGTCAGTGCATATTTGGATTGAATCATAGACATATAAGGGAATAGACCATCAATTTCACTATGGATCAACTCAAGAGGTGCAGAGGTTCTCTCATGACTAGCTTTCTCATACTTGTCCTCTGGGTGTTTTCCTAGGATACAACCTTGATAGACTCCCTTAGAAAACTTGATATTTGGTAAACCTATGACTATATATTTTTCACTCAAATCACAAAGATACTTGTAGTTAATATTTCCAAAGATTTCTTGCTTCATTAGCATGAATCAGAAGAGCAGAGGGGTTTAAGTAGGGTAGAAAATGGAAAAACTTGTATACCTTCGAAGTATGATCAACAAAACCTTTTTCTATGACTTTAGCATTCGAAATCTCAGTGATTTCAACATCATCACAGGAGAATATGACCTTCTTTGGAGACCCAGTATGAGTCATCTAATACACTAACAAGATATTAGAGGAAAGACCTGGAACATACAACACATTATTGAAACTACCATGGTCAAGATCAATCCTACCCTTCCCCAAACTATCAGTGAGAGAGTCATCTCCCAAAACTATTGGTGGACCTTTCGACATGTCAAGAGAGGAGAATGTCTCTTTTGTCAAAATGATATGTCTAGAAGATCTAGAATCTATGATGAAGCTAGGTGAGCTTGATGTGCCAGCAACCATGTACTATCTCTCTGTCTTCTAAATTTGATCATCCTTCCTTCTTCTTTGAGCAATCAGGAAGGGAGATGTTATTCTTCTCCAGGAGTTGGGTCAACATGTCAATTTGCTTCTTCATGCAAGAGATGTTTGGATGATAGACCTTGCTGCAGTATGCGCACTTCATCATTTCTCCTTTATTCTTCTTCTTCTAAGAGTTCTTCTTGGAGCTTTGAGGCTCCTCTTGAGACTTTGACTTGTCTCTCTTTCTCTCGGGTGGATTTTTAGATTTTTTCTTGCTTTTTGAATCCACCCTTGAATCTCCAGCAAATAAATCTTGGTATTTGGAAGGTTTGATTGTACCCATCATCACCAACTTATCTTGCTCCTGTGTGAGGGATTCCATGAACTCTGCCAGCTTAGGCATCTTCCAAGGATTGAGTTGTTAACTTGGTGGCATGGAAGGTCAAAACAAACATTGAATAGTCAGTACCAAGCTTAGAGAGTATGGCCAAGACTATTTCCTCTTCCTTCTTTTCGATCCCACACTGTTTTAGCTACAAAAAAAGGTCCTTAAACTTGAAAAAGTAGAGTTGCAATGATTCAAAGCTACTGGGACTCAAGGATATCAGCTCATTCTCAATTTGATGTCCTCTCATCTCATATGTATTTGCAAAAACCTATTCAAGATTCTCCCACACTTCATTAGGTGATTTCAATCCATCAAGATGGAAGAGGAGGTCTCTTGAAATGCTCAAACACAAAAGACCATAGGCCTCATCCCTCCTGTTGTACCATTTAATTTTCTCTGCAGCTGCATTGGCCTCTGCCTTAGTTTCCATAGTCACCCTGTAGAGACCTTTCACTCTCAACAATATCTCCATCTCAGCTTTCCACTCAAATAAATTGAATGGATTCAAGATGATCTTCTGAGATTGGTGCATAGCTCAGTAGTTGTGCCCTCCAATCAGCAGAATGCGCTCCCAGTCAATGATGGCAAACATGCAATAACAATTTGGAAGGAGATAAATCGATCTACAAATGCTTTGATACCATGTGGAAATTGAACCCAAGAGATAGAACAATTACACTCATAAAATTGCTAATCAAACATGCAAAATTAACACCAAAGGAGACTGAAATTGGAGCATAACACTAATTTGTATTGATTAAGTGTATAATAGAAAAAATTATGAAGTAATAGGATGATTTAATATATAATTACATGATAGGTTTGAATGCATAATGTTTCCATTCAAAATAGTCAAAAAGCAGGCTTACCAAATATAGTCAAATCCCCCATAGGTGCATAAAGTAGTTTCCAAATCTATGAAGATGCTCATGAATTTGCTAAGTCAAGTGGGAAAGCTAAAGAGGGATGGAAATTCAACTCATACATTCTTTTATTTGGATTAAAGGAGGGAGGATGATGTGGGAAAAAAACAAGGCAGTTACACCTAGACTAGCTTTTCCTTTTTCCTTAAATCAGCTATAAAGCAAGGCATCTTTTCAGAAAAAGAAGATATGCACTTTAGAGAATCTAGAATAAAGCAGACATGCTAAAATTGGTTTCTAGGATGTTTCCCAAGCACTCCATGACTCATTTTTAGCATGTGTTGACTTCTAGGACATGTAGAAGACAACTAGCATACAATGGAATCTAGGAATCTAGGTAATAAGACAAAAATGATTAAAATGCCTAATGTAGGTAACTATGGGTTGATTATTATAACATTATGTGTCATGATGTTCATTTGGCAAGGTCTATCATTAGGTGCGTATCTTACAGTCCCAGGATTCCAATAATACCAAGGACCCTGTTTCACCATAACATTCCATAAAATAAAAAATAGCCACATAAACAATGTACTTATTCCTCATGAGAAAAACATGATCATAAATAAATAAAATACATTACAACATAAATGAAAAATATAAATTTAAAACAAAATACATTACACCATAAAGAAAAAAATATAAATTTTACCAACTTGAACTTTTTATATTTAAGTCAAGGCTAGAACATTCAGATTGCATTACCAACTGATTTATAGACATATCTTGGTATGTAGTTGTCTACATGGTATGTTGTTGCATTGATTTTACGTAATACTAAAATCTATTAAAAAACATTCAATAAAATGAAAATATCATGGATCACATTATAATATATTTGGTTGAGAAAATTTATGTTTATTCCTTTTATGGATATTTTAAAGAAACTTCTTGGACTTCACAATATCAATAAAATATGGACACTTACTAGAAAAGTTAACAAAATATGGACACTACTAGAAAAGTTAACAATATAACCTTGAAACCCAATCCAACTATGTTAGTCCCGTGTGAAGGAGGCATTTTGATCCTTCAATCCTACTTAAAGGAGTATTTTTGTCCTTCATAGGGTTGCATATAATAATGATTTAGTATTCAATGAATGCCAAAATATTAGTAATCTCCTTAATCTCTCATGGTCATAATCAATTTTATTAACCATGACCCTGTCAAACATGACCACTATGGAAATGGGCTTAATAAGAGTGATACTTGTTCAGGATGAGGAATGGCTTGTTCAGGATAAATAAAGGGGGATACCTGTGGGAACAACACAAATTCATATCAGAAAGAGGGGCACATAATAAATATATTGAATTGATTTTTGTTGTCCTCAAAAACTTTCTATGGGATAAACTACATAACAATATTATCATCGGTCTCCATTGTCTAAACTGCATTAGTTCATTGATGCGTGTTTTGATGTTTATAGGAGATATAGAGTAGAGATAGATCGAGACAAGGCATTCACTCATTCTTCGAGTAAAAGATGTACTCAAACATATATTGAGACAAGGACACCTAATACCACACCTACATCTAGTGAAAGACCTTCAAATGTTCGCTCTCGAAGATGTTCTGACACATCTAGAGTTTCTAGCATATTATATCGAGACACAATTGGTATGTGTTTAAAATTTATGCACAAGCAAAATGTTGAGTATGCATGCATATTTATATTTGTTTTAAGTCTTGTTCATCGATTTTACTAATTTTTGTTAGCATTTGTATTTGTAGAGAGACAACATAATAGATTGCCTCATGAGAGTGTGAAATCATCTGTGTCTGGTTGATTGTTTGATTCATCTCATGACCGTTTTCCCTCTTTTGGTCGTCATTTTAGAGAACGACCAATAGACCAACCCCCTATTATTGGTAATATGTTACATATATATATAATTTATTTAAATAAATTACTAATTTTCACATGTGTATATATATGTGTGTTTCTTTATATACTAAATTATACATGATCACATGTGTAAATGTAGAGGATCATGGTTATGCTAAGGGTTACAGTGATGCATTTAGAGAGGATGAGGGTGATCATGCATTTGCAAAAAATGAGGGTGATGCATTTGGAGAAAATGAGGGTGATGATGCAAGGGGTGGAGATTCCGAGGATGTTGCAAGGGACCAAGAGCAAGGTCATTTAAATGCTTGACGAAAGGGTCAAGGTCAATGAAGGGCTACTGTAGAACAAGCACATGGTTGTAATCCCACGACCATTTATCCTTCAGATATACCCGATGCTCTTCCTTGGGAAAATGATATTGTTTCTATCACCCTTGGACAATGCACATCCCACCATAACAAATTGAGGGATGATCTTGCTAACTTGGAACTTGCAACTGAGAGCCAACAAAGTTTGCAAATACTTTTGGAATATTTAGGCAAGTTTATTGGTGCATATAGAAGTGTTGGGCCAACAACAAATTCTTTTATTCACTTTATGAGAATGCAGAAGGATCAAGTGATGGGTCCTGACAAGTGGGTTGATGTAGAGAAGAGGGTATCAAAAGAAGATTCCATTTCACTGTTTAATTTTAAAGAAGGACCGAAGTGGAATATGTTAAAGGTGCAATATTTCAAGAACACCGAGATTGCACACCATTTATATGATATATTATTGGCTGCCTATGGTATATTGCCATGGAATGATGAAGTGCCACATTATTTTGTGAGATTTTTTATCCAAGGTTCTTTTTAAGCATGAATCCAGATTACACAGATGCTCTGTCAAAATTTTACAAGGTTGGAAAAGGTAGGACGCATGAACGAGAAGGATCCTTTCGTAATCCATTGTTTCCTAAGGCTACACCTCGATTGGTCCCTCAGCCATAGAGACTTGTTACATTATGATCAGAGATGGAAGCAACCTCTTAGATTGTTCTAGAGGCCAGAACCGTCATATGAGACAACTTACCATCTGCTCTAGTCAGATTTGATGTGGGAATGAATTGACATAGAGCACATGCTTGTTCTCATGCACAATTTTCTTATAAAATAGAGAGTGAGGTAGATTCAATGAGCCTTAAATGTGCCAAGCCTATGCAAAACATTATCGAGATGGGTTTTTTTATTTACTCAATCACGAGGGAGGGGGGAGGTATGTGAGGTATATATATAAAAATGGGTATTTAAGATGAACTCATTTGAATTGTAGTTCACCCAAATGTTGGACGAACGTGATTTTATGGTCGACTCTAGTGTTAACCTAGGATCATTGAAAGAGGTACAATTGCATAAATATCTATAAATTTATATGTTCTCATTATTGTCAGGACACCTTTTTCTAAGATTGAAATTTTGGTTGTGTTCATAGGTTTCGATCCCTTCTCCCAGGACCATGGGTATTGGGCCCCTCTCATCATCAATATTGGGAGACATTTACAGTGTCTCCCAAGATTGTGAGGTAACTTGCACCTTTCAAATGTTTTAGTAATGATTAAAAACAATTGAAATTTTTTTAAAATTTTATTTAAGTTACATTGTGTAGAATTGTAATATCCCAAATCTCGATATTTTCTATTTCTAAGAAAATATGCTGATACAAGTGGGCATGCAAACTACCATGCAAAAATCCCTATTTTATAGCAAAAATTAGGGTTAGGGTTTGTGGGACAGAATGAACACTTACCACTGATAAGCCGGCTAGACTACTCCTAAGATAGTATGCAAGCACCAAGAACTGGATCAAAGATGGGAAAATATATTCTGCTTCCGGTGAACCCCCAGCAGCAAGAACCCCATTCAGAAAAGGGTGACGCTTTCAGTGAAGGAGGTGTCCGATGATGCTGTCGATTTGCAGGACTGATAGCCTTCCCATGATGGACATAATTCCTGGTACATGCGGGATTACTAAGATCTCTAGGCAGGATAGTGACTTGCTCCAGAGAGACAACTGCTCATGCCCCCTGGATCCCGAAATTGCTGATAAATGCTCCGGATGAGCACAGACGGATCTGATAATCATCGAGTACCGAAGTATGATGCTGATGATGAGAATGGTGCCTGAGTTTCAGAGTAAAGCTGGGATCTGAAGGCCCTGCAACTGATTAGGGATTTCTGGCTGAAAACCCCCCCCTTACAGCTGCACACGTGTCCTTGCAACGATCTATACCATAGACTGGATAACTTATGAATGAATGTAAGAACAAATGGTGAACCTGAATGGCTTACCCGGAATGAGACTAGGACAGATGTTTCACTGCCGAAATCATGTTAGCTGAAGACTCCATCTCCAACCCCAACTATTGTGCGGCATGCTGTGCTACTATCAAAGAGCTCCCAAAATAATAATAATCCAAAAGTGAAGTCTCCTTTCGCTTTATCCCTCTTTTATAACTTTCAACTGTGAAAACCCTAATCTTTGACCTAATTAGGTCACTTTATCTTCTAATTTGCAGTTGACTTGCATGCATGTGGATGGAGACTTAAAGAGTGCATGCATCATTAAATAATGCTTGGATGGCATGCACGGAGGTTTCCTTTGGCCCCGATAGCCCTTCTTGACCGATGATGATGCCCTAGATCTTCTATGGATGGCATCAGTCCTCAGCTGATTCCCTAGCTGTCAGTAACCACTCAAACCCACAGGAATCACATAGGTTAGCGGTTTTGGGCCTCAAGGCCTAATCGGAAGAGGACATTACAGTCCTCCCCGCTTGAGATTTCTTTTCCTCAAGCAACTTCAAACTAGAATGCTGCAATACCTATTCACCTTCCCAGGTGGAATCCTCTGGAAGTAGTTCTTTCCATTGAACCAAGTATTCTCCGATTACTCTGTTCCTGAGCTTCCTTTCTCTAGTCTGTATGATCCGTTCGGGAATCAGTATCAGCAGTCCTTCATCATCTAAAGGAGGCAATTAGGTAGATGGAGCAACATGTTGCCCAAGGGTTTTCTTCAGATTAGATACATGGAACACATTGTGAATTTTGCTTCCCTGTGGAAGTTCTAGTTCGTATGCCACCTCTCCCACCTTCCTGATTATTCTGTATGGTCCATAGGAGCGGGGTTTTAACTTCTATGCTCCTTTATTCTTAAGTGAGGATTGTCTGTAAGGATAGAGCCTTAAGTATACTAAATCCCCTACCTCAAAGATCCACTCAATCCTGTGTTTGTCGGCATACAACTTCTGTTGATTCTGGGCTGTTTGTAAATTCTCCTTCAATATTTTCAGAATGTCTTGACTATCCTGTATCCAATCCTTAGCCTTAGGATCCCTACTATATCCAAATTCCAAATCTGCATAGTCCAAGGCCTCATAACCATATAATGCCTTAAAAGGAGTCATCCTAATATACATGTGATAGGTAGTATTGTAGCAATACTCTCCTAGGTGTAGCCATTTGATCCAGGTTCACTGCTGCCCTACTACATAGTTCCTTAAATATCCTTCGATCCACTTGTTGACTATCTCCATTTTCCTGTCACTCTAGGGATGATAACTCGTACTAGTAGCTAGTTCAGTCCCCACCAATCTAAACAGTTCCTGCCAGAAGGCACCCGTGAATCTGCTATCCCAATCACTAACAATGGTCTTAGGTAACCCGTGTAACCTGAAGACCTCCTTGAAGAATAACTCAACCACTTGAGTTGCCGAGTAGTCTGATGATATTGAGAAGAAATGTGCAAACTTGGTCAATCTGTCAACTACTACATATAAACAATCTCGCCCTTGGACCTTGGGCAAGCCTGAAATAAAGTCCATGGAGATGCTTTCCCACTTCTGCTCTGGAATCGGTAGTGGCTGGAGTAACCCTACTGGATGGGTGTTCTCAATCTTGTTCTACTGACAGATGCTACATTCCTGGACATGCTGCAAAATTTCCCCCTTGAGGCCCTTCCATGAGAACCTCTCTCTGATCTACCTGTAGGTCTTTAAGAAACCTTGATTCCCTGATAAAGGAGAATCGTTGGCTGTCTGAATGATCTTTTTCCTCAATGTGGATTCTGGAACGAGGTATATCCTATTTTTGTAATAGATGATGTCATCCACAATCTTGTACCTGTCATCTTGGATTTTCCTGTCCAATAATTCGCAAGTGAATTTATTTTTGGAGTATTCCACTAAGAGAAGTGCCCTCCAATCCATGGATATACTACTGAGAGATAATGGGGCTAGACGCCTAGATAATGCATCAGCTACTACATTATTCTTACCTTTTACATACTCGATCTCGAAATCATAGGCTTGTACTTTGCTGACCCATTTCTGCTGTCGCTCATTCAGTTCCTTTTGCTCGAGGAAATACTTGAGGCTATTATGATCGGTTTTGATTTTGAACTTACTACCCACCAGGTACTATCTGAATTTTGTGAGAGCATGCAAGATGGCTAGCATCTCTTTGTCATATATGGAGTAATGGAGCTCGTAGTTCTTTAGTTTATGGCTCTCAAATGCAATAGGGTGATTATTCTGCATCAACACTACTCCTAACCCTTCCCCAGAGGCATCACATTCTACGACAAAGGGTTGTGAGAAGTCTGGTAATGCTAGAACTAGACAATAACTCATAATAACCTTCATCTCCTTGAAAGTTTTCTGTGCTAAATCTGTCCAAGTGAATTCTCCTTTCTTGGTGAGATTTGTGAGGGGAGCTGCAAATTGGGAGAATCCCTTAACGTACCATCGGTAATAAGTGCATAGACCTAAGAAACCTCTCAATTCTGTAAATGTTTTTGGCGCGGGCCAATCTCTGGTAGCTTGAATTTTATCCATGTCAACCTGTACTCCTTCTGCATTGATTATGTGTCCTAAATACAGCATTTCCTTCATGCCAAACTCACACTTGGACATTTTCTCATAAAGAGAATGTTCTTCTAAAATACTCAATGCTTCATCCAAGTGTTTCAGATGTTCTTCCCATGTTTTGCTGTAAATCAGGATGTCATCAAAGAATACGAGCAAAAACTTACGTAGCTGTGCTCTGAAGGTGTGGTTCATGCATGACTGAAAAGTGGCCAGAGCATTGGTAAGTCCAAAGGGCATGACCAAAAACTCATAGTGACCATAGTGATAGTGAAAATCCGTTTTGGAGATGTCCTGGTCCCTTACCCTAATCTGATGGTATCCCAAGCGAAATTGAGCTCCGTGAAGCTCATCCATGAGTTCGTCAATTTTGGGAATAGGATACCTAATCTTACTGGTATTTTTGTTGAGTGCTCGATAATCGATGCACATTCACAGTGTACCATCCTTCTTTTTGACCAGTACTACTGAGGATGCAAAGGGGCTAGAATTGGGTCGAATATATCCAAGCTCCAGTAATTCTTTGATTGTTTTCTCAATCTCATCCTTGTACCTTTTGGGATGCCTATAAGGAGTGGCGATGACTGCTTGTGTCCCCTACTCTAGCTCGATGATGTGTTCAAAACCTAAGTCTAGTGGTCTACCTAATGGAAGGTCCTGAAAAACCTTTTCATGTTTCTGTAGCAAGGTTTGAATGTCACTTGGGTGTTGTGTGCTGGTCTCTGGGGGTTTCCTGAAGGTGACCAAACATTCTACAGCCCATTCTATATCATCCTATCGGAGTACTGCCTCCATCCTCTGTGACGAGACCGGTTTTGGGGGATAAGTGTTCATGCCCCTCAAAACTACCTGTTTTCCGTCTGGCCCCTGTAACTCCATTTCCATTGCCCTGTAGTCTGTAGTGTATTTCCCTATAGAATAAAGCCACTGAACACCCAATACCACATAAGTATCCGCTACATCCACTACATAGAAAGAGTCTGTCATATGATAGTTACCTAAGGCGACATTCAATTTTGGGATCCAGTAGTTGCACTCCATCCTGGAGTTCCCAGCTACTGCTACAGTGAATCCTTCAAACTTCTCGGTCTAAATACCTCTCTTGGCTACCCAAGTGGAGTCAATGAAATTGTGGGTGGCTCCCCCATCAATCAATACTCCTACTCTGTGACCCTGTACTACTCCCCTGACCCTAAGAGTATGGAATCTTGGTACTCCAGATAATGTAGCAATGACCCCCTCTGGTGTATCACCCTGGTGTGATTCCTCCTCAACTGCCCATAGTTCTCCTGTGGCTTCCTGCTTAGAGTCGTCCTCATCACTGTCTGAATATACCTCAATGTAGTAAGCCTTCACCTTCCCTGCACACCTATGTCCTGGTACCCATGGTTCCTGATAGGTAAAGGATAGTTTCTTCCTTCTTAGATATTTCCTAGTGTCCTCCTCTAACAAGGTTTTCTTGGGCACATCCTACTGGAAAGGTTTCCTGTCCTTATCCCTAACAGAAAAATTGGTTTTCAGTGGGAATTTGTTTTTGGGGACTGAATCCTGAAGATCTCTTGCTCTGCTAATGGCATCCTGCAGAGTGATGGGTTTGTAGGATTTCACCCATCCCCGTAGTGGCTCTGTGAGGGCCTCAGTGAATAACATAGTCAATCTGCTCTCTGACATGTCTGTTACCATAACGGCTATCCTCTGAAATTCTGAAATGAAAGCTTCTACACTACCGGTCTGTTTGAGTTGAGCCAACTCCCTGAAATGTATCTCTGGATCTTTCCTATCAAACCTCTCTATGAGCTTCTGAGTGAACTCACCGTAGGAATGTATGGTGTTGTGACCCAATGTCACCAGTCCATGGTACCACCACTCATGAGCCTCTCCGTCCAGGTGAAGTGTAGCCAATTTAATGGTGTCTGTCTCTGTCATGGGGTTGAGTTGGAAATAGGTATCCAACTTTTGAACCCATATCCTCGATGATCCTCCGTGAGTCCCATCAAAGTTTGGGATGGTCAACCTACCCAAGGTCTTCTACAGCTCATAGTTGTGATTGAAACTCTTGTTGAAATTCCTAGGCCTGTTTCTACTCTTCATGTTGCAGAAATCTGAAAAAGACATGGCAGCATGAAATTCATCCCCTAGGTCTCTATACTCCTGTAAATAAGCCCCAAAAGGCTTGCTAGGTTCTACCTGCATGACCGGGCCCCCTACTGTATCTGCCAAGAAGTGAGGCATGGTAGGCCTAATAGAAGGTCTGTTGTATATGTGCAGAGTATTCTGAATGTTAGTGTATGCTATATTTCCACTGCTGCTTGTAGATCCTCGATCTACCGGTGAGGGAGGTGTACTGTTGATACATGTTTCCGGTTTCACTGATAATCTATTGATTGCATTGAGTACATCTTTTTGTCCTTTGGCTAAGTCTTGCAATGCAAAGACCAAGCTGCGAAACTCCATCCGATCCTCCTCTTCTCCCATTTCTTTTCCCCTATCCGACTGTATAACTGTTTGTTCCATATTTGAATTGGTATCTTCTAATTGGATATCCTCAAACTCCCCTGTGTATCTACTCTTTCTCCTCCTATAGGTTACAAAAGGGTCTCCTCTTGTATTCATCTACGTTTCATTTCTTAAGCCCTCAGCTAGCCAAGAAGATAGCTCTGATACCACTATAATATCCCAAATCCCTATATTTTCTATTTCTAAGCAAATATGCTGATACAACTGGGCATGCAAACTGCCATGCAAAAATCCTTATTTTATAGCAAAATTTAGGGTTAGGGTTTGTGGGACAGAATGAACACTTACCACTGATAAGCCAGCTAGACTGCTCCTGAGATAGTATGCAAGCACTGAGAACTGGATCGAAGATGGGCATATCTCTTCTGCTTCTGATGAACCCCCAGCAGCAAGAACCCTAGTCAAAAAAGGGTGACACTTTCATTGAAGGAGGTGTCCGATGACGCTGCCAATTTGCAGGACTGATAGCCTTCCCGTGCCGGAGAGAATGCCTGGTACATGTGGGATTATTGAGATCTCTAGGTAGGATAGCGACTTGCTCCAGAGAGATAGTTGCTCATGCCCCCTGGATCCCAAAATTGCTGATAAATACTCCAGATGAGCACGGACGGATCTGATAATCGCTGGGTACCAGAGTATGATGCTGATGATGAGAATGGTGCCCGAGTTTCAGAGTAAAGCTGAAATCTGAAGGCCCTGCAACTGATTAGGGCTTTCTGGCTGAAAACCCCCCCCCCTTACGGCTGCACACGTGTCCCTGCAATGATCTATACCATATATTGGATAACTTGTGAATGAATGTAATAACAAATAGTGAACCTATATGGCTTACCCGGAATGAGACTAGGACAGAATTTTCACTGCTGAAATCGCATTAGCTGAAGACTCCGTCTCCAACTCCAACTGTTGTGCGGCACACTGTGCTGCTATCCAAGAGCTCCCAAAATAATAATAGTCCAAAAGTGAAGTCTCCTTTCGCTTTATCCCTCTTTTATAACTTTCAACTGTGAAAACCCTAATATTTGACCTAATTAGGTCACTTTATCTTCTAATTTGCAGTTGACTTGCATGCATGCGGATGGAGACTTAAAGAGTGCATGCATCATTAAATAATGCTTGGATGGCATGCACGGAGGTGGCCTTTGGCCCCGGTGGCCCTTCTTGACCAATTATGATGCCCTAGATCTTCTATGGATGGCATCAATCCTCAGCTGATTCCCTAGCTGTCAGTAACCGCTCAAACCCACAGGAATCACATAGGTTAGCGGTTTTGGGCCTCAAGGCCTAATCGAAAGAGGACATTACAAGAATAGATGGTGAATGGGTGTACTTTAAAGGTACTCCTTGTGTAAGGTCACCGATTTGAAACTCCAAGGGTGCTTACTTACAAAAAAAAAGTTACATTTAAATTACATGTTTCAAATGTTTAAGTTTAATGATTGACATATTAACTTTTAATTTATTTTATACGTATGTACATGAAAAGTTTAAGTAATGAAATCAAAATTGTAGGTAGGTAAACGTATTGTACATCCTTCCATGGATTTGGATGTGGTGACCTCTTTGGGTGTTGGGCTCACTGAGGTAAATTTATTCATTTTTATTATTTTAAATTCCAATTGTATTTTTATTAAAGTTTATTTACAATATATAATTTAAATATTGATGCTTAATTATATGTTGCATGTGTTCTAGGTCAATCGCCAAGATAATGTGGAGAGTGATATCCATATAATGGATATTACATAGTTATATATGTTTTTAATTTGACATATTCCATGTTAAAACTTTAAACTTATCATTTTAACTTATATGTTTTAAACATATATATAATTTTGGACCGTTCATATATATATATATATACTTTTTGGATGAAGTTCAAATATAATTTAATTAAATATTTAAATGATTTAATTTGGTCAATTTTTTTTAAATGATTTAATTTGGTCATGTGATACATAGATTAATGTCTTTGATGTTTATATGTAATATGTTTCATTTGTGTTTAAATGGTTTTCCTAAAGAACCACTTTAGGAATGTTAGGAATGTTCAATATGTTAGTTGATGTTTATATACAATATGTTGCACTTGTGTTTAAATGATTTTCAATCTTTAGGAATGCTCAATAAAATGCACTTTAGGAATGTTAGTTAGGAATGTTTTCAATAATTTAGGTGGAATAATATATGATATCTGTAGAATGTTCAATCAAATGCACTTTGAGAATGTTAGTTATAAATGTTTTCATTCATCCAGGTGGAATAATATATGATATATGTGGAATATTCATTAAAATTCACTTTATGAATGTTTTCAATCATAAGGAATGTTCAATAAAATGCACTTTTGGAATGTTAGTTAGGAATGTTTTCAATCATTTAGGTGGAATAATATATAATATTTATGCAGTATTCATTAAAAATAACTTTATGAATGTTTTCAATCATAATGAATGTTCAATAAGATGCACCAAATAGGAATTTTAGTTAGGAATGTTTTCAATCATTTAGGTGGAATAATATATGATATATGTAGAATATTCATTAAAATGCACTTTAGGAATGTTTTCAATCATAAGGAATGTTCAATAAAATGCACTTTTGGAATGTTAGTTAGGAATGTTTTCAATCATTTAGGTGGAATAATATGTGATATATGTAGAATATTCATTAAATAACACTTTGGGAATGTTTTCAATCATAATGAATGTTCAATAAGATGCACGAAATAGGAATGTTAGTTAGGAATGTTTTCAATCATTTAGGTGGAATAATATATGATCTGTTGAATATTCATTAAAATGAACTTTAGGAATGTTTTCAATAATTACGAATGTTCAATAAAATGTACTTTAGGAATGTTAGTTAGGAATGTTTTCAATCATTTATCTAGAATAATATATGATATTTGTAGAATATTCATTAAAATGCACTTTAGGAATGTTTCCAATCATTAGGAATGTTCAATAAAATGCACTTTAGGAATGTTAGTTATGAATGTTTTCAATCATTTAGGTGGAATAATATATGATATCTGTTGAATATTCATTAAAATGCACTTTAAGAATGTTTTCGATCATAAAGAATGTTCAATAAAATGCACTTTATGAATGTTTTCAATCATTTAGGTGGAATAATATATGATATCTGTAGAATATTTATTAAAATGCACTTTAGGAATGTTTTCAATCATAAGGAATGTTCAATAAAATACACTTTAGGTGGAATAATATATGATGTATGTTGAATACTCATTAAAATGCACTTTATGAATTTTTTCAATCGTTAGGAATGTTCAATAAAATGGACTTTAAGAATGTTAGTTAGGAATGTTTTCAATAATTTAGTGGAATAATATATGATATCTGTAAAATATTCATTAAAATGCACTTTAGGAATGTTTTCAATCATAAGGAATATTCAATAAAATGAACTTTAGGAATGTTTTCATACTATGATTTTATCGTTGATATCATGATTATATTTTGTTAGTAATCTTAGTATATAATGCAATATATAGAGTGTTTCAATTTGAATTAATGCAATTTATAGAGTGCTTCAATTTGAATATATTGACTTTTTATGGTAATCTACCATTTTTTTAAAGTATGTTAATAAAACAATAATGCATATAAGAATAAAAAGAATGAAAATCCATGTAACACACAATAAGAATAATGTACACAAGTATTTAAAACTCTTATAATCCAATTTGTTATTTTAGAAATATTAATTGAAAAAAAGTGAGAATTTTGTCTATTTACTTGATACATATCATAATGTTACAAAGTTACGGCCACTCAATACAATTCATCAATCAATTTGATGTACATATGTTCAACAATCTAAGAACAATATAGCATATAATTTACATCAATTTAATATACATACGCTCAACAATCTAAGACCAATATAAAATAAGTTATATCAATTTGATGTACATAATCTCAACAATGTAAGAACACTATTATATAAGTTTCCTCAATTTGATGGACATAATCTCAACAATGTAAGAACTTGATATCATATTTAAGTAAAAATTATCAATTTGACATGTACATAAGTTCAAAAATCTAGTCTAACAATCTATCATATTTAAGTTTCAAAGAGGCACAGATCTCATGATTTGACAATTTCATAACACGTACTCAAGTGCAGAACATTATAATTTCAAGAACAATACATTTTTAAGGAATGGGCTTAAAAAATAATCAAAACACTCTAGCTTAGAACTTATCAATAATCACTCTATTTGAGTGCCATAATTAGAAAACCAATGAAGATATCCTTTATGTGAAAAGTATGTATCATGTTCAACATGATTCAAATTAGAAATAAGATCGTAAAGAAAGGTCGTCTTCAATTATTCTTTCGTGATCAACTTTTGACATCTTCCATATTCTAGCTTTCAATTTTTTATTTGATTTAACTTCTATCAACTTTATGTGAGTTGCGCATACCAAGTTACTATATTGGCAGCATATGACATCAGGTCAATAGTCTTTAAAGTGAACGTCAATTTTAGTTTGATGTGTTTCTTGAAAAAAATAACATTTTAATAGAAATGACCCTCTTTCATATATAAAACCTTTGTCATGATAGTCCTCCAATAATTTCATCTTTCTCTTTGTGCATTGCATCAAATAATATCTATAATTTTCATTCTTGTCTATGGGTGCAACCATAGCAAATACATCTCCTGCACATAATTAAGAACATTGAATTTGTCAAATTCATCTTCATTAAATAAAACAACTTTCATATATATATATATGACATTCAGGTAAAAAAATTTAAAATAAAAATAGACAAATTTATTAAAGTATACATAAAATTACCTTCTCTAACAAGATCGGAAATTCTATCACCATCAGTTGATATTGCAATGTCCTCTGATTCCAACTCCTCAAAGCTTGAGAGTGGCATTTTTCCTTTTAGATTAATTTTGTTGTGTTTCCAAGGTTTAACATAATTTCCATTGATGTTTTCACAATTGTCTATTGATTGTGTGTCCTCCATGCAAATAGGACAAAAGCATGTTAGATTCCTACTATCAAATGAAAACAGTTTTTGGAAGGTTTTTTTTTGAATGAGTGTAAATCTAGAGTTCCATGAATAGTGCTAGCATCATATGGGATTGATGTCTATATCTTGGATTCCAGTATTCCAAAAAAAAATGTCCAACATAAGCAATTTACATGTACATGTGAGTAAAATGTTACTAGATGTACATATTAAAGTCATTACAAGTAGAATAATTTTGTTTTGAAAACAAAGTTCATACCTGTGCACATCCTTTAATTGTTGATTGCAATCATGGCTGAGATTTACATCACACAGTTTAACAACTTGATCAGCACACAGAAATCAATCGGCAGAATGGTTCATTTGATACCTTCAAAGCGCTCATTTTACACACACCCATGCATCATCGTGCTCCCCTTTTCCATGACCAATTTCAAAAAAATTCCAACGATGTTTAATATTTGTTTTTTTATGAAGATGACATGGCCAGAAGAATGATCATGAATATTTAAATTTCCCTGCACATCCATCTGACCATATCCAATGTTCATTCATTACAATTCCATGTGTTTTCAATGAACCATAAATAATATCAAAACAATGCTGTGCATAATGTGTACCATGTGTGCAGTCATTGTTGATATAGAAATGATATCCCTTGATCACATCTATTATCATTCGTTCTTTTTATATCATCAACATTGTGTGTTGGTTTATTTCTCAATACTAAGAGGGGGGGTGAATCAGTATTGTTATATTTTTACTAATTTAACCACTTTTTAAATGTATCATTAAAAACACATAACAACAAGAATAAACAAAACACAATTTTAATGTGGAAACCCAAAATGGTAAATCACCAATACATCATATTACTACAAAAATTTTATTTACAAATAGTTTTGCTTACTGCTACAGACAAGGATGGTATTGCACCCTATTTACCACCAACTACTGGAAGAAGGCTATGACCCCCTAGTTTATCAGCTACTACTAAAAGGATGTTATGACACCCTATTTACCAACCACCACTGGAAGGAGGATACGACCCCCTGGTTTATCAGCTACTACTGAAAGGACGCTATGAAACCCTATTTTGTCAGCTACGACTGACAAGATTCTCCTACACCCTATTTACCAGCTTCTGCTAGAAGGAGGAAACAACCCCCTGTAGGCCTGTTTCCTTCCGTAGTGCCATCCTGCCACCCTAATATGTTTTATGTAATATGCTAGATTTATTTTCCCTCCATTCTCTGTCACATCCACTAGTCTCCATTTCTGATTTTCTAATCTAGACGATGAGACGCTTTTCTCACTCATACCTCAGTGTATAAGTACCTTCATGTTTCTTACAAACGCATCTCTTTATTCTGGAAGCATACCCTTTCACAATCATGCCCATTCAAATTTGATGGTCACACCTTTTCCACAATCTGTGATTAATGATTTTTAATTAAAAAATTCTTGATCACTTCTGATCTATGAGCTCCATTCTTCTTTGATCGTAGGATTCGTCAAACCAATTCCTGTGGACTTCCTCTCCTCTATCAGTGGGAATACTCTATCTTCAGACCTTTGGGCTTCTCTTTTTCTCATGCATGGCACCTTCTTTTCCTCCTTTGTGAACTCTCTATAGGCTATCCTCATCGCAGACTCATTTGTACACATTTCTCTCACAAAACATGGGATTCACCTTCCATCTATGAGTTTCATGTTGGACATTCTTCTTTACCATTTATGGATGCACCTCAGAATTCATTTCCGCAACTTAGCTTAACATTTTGTGGTGCTTCCGCAATCTCCTTCTCCATAATCAATTTAGGACATTGATCTAATTTTGAGTCTCTCTGATCCATCGATCTAGCATGTATATTTCCCCCTCGAAATCATATTTCCACACCATGGTTTCCTCATCAACGATTCCCCACCGTTGATATTCTTCGGGCGTTTTCCTGACCGTTGATCTGAGGTAAGATGCAGATTGAGAAATGCGGGTTTGTGCCTTTTCCAAAATGTTTTTTTGTGATTTACACAGTTGTCTTTCCGCATCAATTGTTCTGCACCATTGATATCCTACGGGCTCTTCCATGACCGTTGATCTGAGATAAGATGTGGATTGCAGGATGTGAAAATGTAACATTTCCTCAAATCGTATCTTGACTTTCCGTAAGCTCCTTTCTGCAAGCTCCTTTTCGTAAGCTTCTTTCTGAAAGCCTCTTTCTGCAAGCTTCTTTCTACAAGCTTCTTTCTGCAATCTCCTTTCCGCAACTTTTCACAAGCTTCTTTCCGCAAGCTCCTTTGCGCAATCTCCTTTCCACAGGCTCCTTTCCACAAGCTTCTTTCTCTAATTTTATTTTGCACCGTCGATCTTTTGCGGAGTCTTTCTAGACCTTCGATCTTCTGGATTGCGGGTTGCATATTGCAGGTTCATAGTATCTTTAAACGTTATTTCCACAATTCCATTTCCACATTTTATCTTCCACATCATCGATCTCTTTTAGCGAAACTAATCTTAGCCATCCAATCTTGATATTTTGCGGAACTTTAGATGTTTCGCCTAACTGTTGGAATTCATCCTTAACCGCCAAATCTAGTGTAGGAATAATATAAGTCGTATGATCTTGATTGTTATGGAACTGATCCTTAATCATTGGATCTCATGCGGGATGCTTCCTGATCATCAATTTTAGATCGAATGCAGATCTCACCATGACTTTGCGTATCTACACGATTTGTTTGTGAAAATCCTCTGCGACTGTTTCTAACAGTTTTAAAGATTTATATACACAGAGAATTTCATCATGCTGCTGATTATAAGGAATTTATAAACACTCTCGCAGATGTAGTTTCTCTGAATAATTTATTCTAACACTCTCGCATATATAGTTCCTCTGTTCTTCGATTGTTACATATACTCTATCTCCCATTCATTTCACTCTTCTACAGTTCCACTCTTCATTTTTCTAACCAGCTTGTCATTCATAATGCATCTCTACTTCCACTCGACCTCCGTTCTTTGTTTCATTAACCATTGTTTACATCATACTTTTGACACTGTCTTGGAAGTCTTCAGATTATTCATTCATGTTGTCTTATCATCCATGTCCATCTCATCCATTGCATTTGTTATAAATGAACTTTTACGAAATCATCAACACCATCATATTCCATGTCATCATATGTGTCATACCACATCCTTAACTATGCCATTCCATGCCATCACTACCTTAGTCTTTCACTAATTGTGTCCTACCATCATATCCACTGGTTATTCATTTGTCATTCGTGAAAACCTTTGACATCAATGACAACTATATACTCAACATTCTCCCCCTTTGGCATTGATGGAAACCTCTAAACATTCTCCCGCTTTGACAACAATGACATAGGATAACCTGTTATGTCAATGTTGTACCCATTTTTATATAGTATTTCATGTCTTTCTACTTTCTGACAACTCTCCCTATAATCATATCTCCCCTTTGTTAACTGAACTGTGTTATTTAATTAATGTATTATAATTTATCTTGACACTTCCTTTCTTGCAATAGGTTCTTGGATGATAGCTTAACTGATAGATCCATGGACTCCCCCTGTCAATGTACTTCCTCTCCTTTTTCAACATTTTTGTGACAGAGTTTACACTCAGTATTTTTTTCACACTCTTCCATTTTTTGTCTAGGATACATGTTTTTTTTAAACTCTATTCCTGCTGCCATATCTATTCTACCTATAAGTTAACTGGCTTTCGCTTTTACCAGAATTACTTAAGCCTATGCATTTAGATCTTCATATAAAATCCCATCATATACTATTGTATTATTTTGGATTTTAGATCTATATTATCAACTTTTCAGAGACCCATAACTTCAAATCCTCAACACAAATATTACTACAGTTTATTACATAGTTTCTATGGTCTCACTATCTCAGACACAAAGACTCATAACCTCAACCTTGTCCTTTGTCAATGCTGAACTCATCCTGCTACCTTATCAATAGACTGAATTTTTAGTTTTAGAATTGAGTTTTCTTCTATTGTCAACAATTTTTATGTGTCCCGACTTCAAATACTAAGTGAACATAATCATCTTTAACTTCTATTTTATTCCAGACATCATAGTATTCATGACTCTCACATTTTGTTGTTCTGACGTTACTTCATACTTGTTCTTATGTCATCTATACACCAACCTTGATCACTCATCATCTTTGAAGAAGATAGCTTTCAATATACTTCAACATCAGATACCAATTGAATTTTTCTTAGATACCAATTGGAATTTCCTGACTTTAACTTCCCTTGAATATATGATCCTTTCTAATGTTTATTTCAAGTTTTTCTTTAAATCATGAGATATCTTTTAGGAAAGGATCCCACGGTCATCACTACATCCTTCTTCATCACCTTCATTTTTATCGGTGCATCATTTTACATCTCCATCTTGTTTTCCCTTATAATGGATGCCCTTTTTATCTGCAACATAATTATGTTCATCGTCATCTTTGGAGAACTCACTGATGTTTGAAATATTTATTTATTCTATATCTTTGGAGTCTTCCTTTCTTCTCCATATTTTTCCAAGAGGTGCTCTTCTTACTGGTTTTTTATTTCTTTGTTCCTTGGTTTTCATCTTCCATGCCTTTTTTCTGAGTTTCCTGGGAAGATCTGCATGTACTATTCTTGCAATGTTTTGCAAAGTGTCCAATACTGTGACATATGAAACAAATAAGTCTTTTTCCATTAGAGATGTTGGTGTCTTCTTTCCTTATCAGCCCTTCATCTTCTTCTTTGATTCTATAGTCATCGGTCTTGTGACCAAACTTGTGACATCACTGACAATATCCATAGAATGTATGTTTGGAGAATCTCTGGTTTTTTTGCTTGTAATGACTCTTTTCTTTTGCATGTCTTCTGAAATTCATCTCGGGAGGATGAGAAGAATTATGATAACTGGGTTTCATTTCCTTGTGATTCTTCTACTTCCTGGGTATATCTTTGGAGGCATCATGTTGACATTTAACATTTTCAACATTTTCATGAATGATGGAGCTTGATCCTTTATGATTATATCAAAGACCTATTTTATTGCTGAGGGATATTTGTAAGTTGGGGACTTTATTAAGAGATTCAGTACTTTCCTTGAACTTCTCACAAACAATCAGCTGATGTTTTAGCTTCTTTACTTCTTCCTTGAATTCAACAACTTCTTGTTTTAAGCTCTTGACCTCTTCCATACTATCCAACACTTGTTCTCTTGAGTTGGGTAGCTCTTCTTGGAGGGTTTTGACTTCCTCTTCTTTTGAATTCTTCTCTTCTTGATATTTTGACAATTTTTCTTTCAAGACTTTGTTCTTTTTCCTACATTTTTTAATTTCATCTACAACAGCCATGTATTGATATTCTATGTACACTTCTGATTCCTCATCTGAGTTTGTTGTTCCTATAAATAAAATTTCTTCATCTCCACTTATATTTTCATCTTCACTAACATCCTCGATAATATCAATTCTTCCTTTTGCTCTTTGCTCAACTGAGTAGAGGTTTTTTTTATCTTGTCCCAAAGTTACTTTGCAGAGTTACATTCACCTATCTTCTCGTTGAAATCATCAGGTAATCCATCAAAGATTGAAGCCATTGCCATTGATTTAATTTTCTTGGATTTATTTTGAGCTGGAGTCCTTATCCTCTTTGGTGGGAAGTAATCAGTGATCACTGAATTCCATGCATCATGTCCCAATGCCTTCAGATAAATTTTAATTCTTGTACTCCAAAATATGTATTTTTATTTTCTAAGTACTGGAGAGACATTTACTTTGTAAATCTCTTCTTCTTGATCCATAATGGTTTTAATGGGATCTTCCTTCCAGTGGTTAAACTGTAGTGAAGGAACCCACTCTGATACCAATTGTTGGTTTATTGGTCAATACTGATTGGGGGGGTGAATCCGTATTGTTTTCTTTTTATTAATTTAGCCATTTTTTAAATGTATCATTAAAAAAACAAAACAACAATAATACACAGAACATAATTTTAACGTGGAAGCCCAATACGGTAAACCACCAATACGTCCTATTATTGCAAAATTGTTATTTACAAATAGTTTTTCTTGCTACTACAGAAAAGGATGGAATTATAGCCTATTTACCAGAAACTACTGGAAGGAGGCTACAACCCCCTAGTTTATCAGCTACTACTAAAAGGATGCTACAACACCCTGTTGGGGCGCGCGCCTTAACGGTCACTAATTTTGGTAACTTCACGGTTTTTGTGGAAGCTTGTAAGCGGAGTTGTGACTCAAAATAGTCTTAGGGGTGTCGGGGTTGAGTCAAAGCCCTCTTTTTTGTAATTGTCCATAAAATTTGGGTGTAAGTCGATGATTTTGTAATAGTGCACTTGTATAAATAGGCACTCATGTAAATATGTCAAGATCATCTAATGAAATGAGGATCATCTGATGCAAACAAGATAGATCTTTTTTTTGGGTTTTAAGGTCAAGTCCCAGCTGTGTGCGTGGACGACCTCTGCAGCTATGTGCGCAGAGGGTTTTGTAAAGAAAGGAACTGCAGCTAAGTGCGCAGCGTAGAGATTGTAAGAAAGGAACTGCAGCTAAGTGCGCAGTTAGACTTGAAGGGTGGATCTGCTGCTGAGTGCGCAGATCAGAACTGTTGTTTTGTAAGAAGTGGAATAAAAGCACAGTTTTGTGGACGTAGCCCCTACACTGGGGGTGAACCACGTTATATCTTGTGTTGTGGTTCTTTTGTGTTGTTTCTGTTATGGTTTTATTTTATGCATTGATAAGTAGATAATTGATAAAGTAAGATAACTATTAATATTAACTTCGCTATGAATTCCCAGTTAAGGGTTAAGCAAGGAACGTCTTTTATCTAACTGCGAAGCTAATTAAGTGAATATCAAATCTCTATTTGGTATAAACATTTGTTGTTAAGGCTAAAGGTACAATAATATCCCTCTTCTACTTACAGAAACCTAGTTCTACGGCACCCCATAGCTATTTTGGGTGAGACTGCAACCTGTTCACAGGTTGTTACCGAAAGGGCCAACACTGTGGGTTTGTTTGTTGGTGCAAAGTTAATGGTATAAAACCTGGGTCTTCCCTATATCCCAACACACCCTATTTACCAGCTACCACTGGAAGGAGGATACGACCCACTGGTTTATCAGCTGCTACTGAAAGGATGCCACGACACCCTGTTTTGTCAACTACGACTGACAGGATTCTCCTACACCCTATTTACTAGCTTCTGCTGGAAGGAGGAAACAACCCCCTGCATGCCTATTTCCTACCCTAGCACCACCCTACCACCCTAATATGTTTTCTGTAATATGCTAGATTTATTTTCCCTCCATTCTCTGTCACACCCACTAGTCTCTGTTTCTGATTTTCTGATCTAGATGATCAGATTCTTTTCTCACTCATTCCTCAATGTATAAGTACCTTCATGTCTCCTATGGAAGCATCACTTTATTCTGGAAACATGCCCTTTCACAATCATGCCCTTTCAAATATGATGGTCACACCTTTTCCACAATCTGTGATTAATGATGTTTAATTAATAATTGATTAAAAACTTCTTTATCACTTCTAATCTATGAGCTCCCTTCTTCTCTGATCCCAATATTCATCAAACCAATTCCTGTGGACTTCCTCTCCTCTATCAGTAGGAATAATCTATCTTCAGACCTTCAGTATTCTCTTTTTCTCATGCCTGTGGGCTTCTTTTCCTCCTTCGCGAGCTCTCTGCAGGCTATCCGCATTGTAGGCTCATATGTACATGTTTCTCTCACAAAACAGGGGCTTCACCTTCCATCTATGAGTTTCATGTTCAACATTCTTCTTTACCATTTATGGATGCACCTCAAAATTCATTTCCGCATCTCAGCTTAATGTTTTCTAGTGCTTTCACAATCTCCTTCTCTAGGATCAATCCAAGCTGTTGATCTAATTTTGAGTCTCTCTAGTCCATCGATCTATCACATAGATTTCCCCTTTCCAAGGAGGGTCCATATCATCAACCTGCTTCCCCTTTCTACAAAAGGTCCATATCATCAACCTCCTCCACCTTTCCGAGGAGGGCCCATATCACGATCGTTCCTCCTTGCGAGAGAAGTCTGTAACATCATAATCATTGTTCATCCTTATGAGGAAAGTATACAACACCATCATCACTGTTCCTCCTTACGAGTAAAGTCTACAACATTATCATCATTGTTCCTCCTTACAAGGAAATTCTTTTCAAACTACACAAAGCTTGTCACAGAAGTATTCAAACTTTACTCGAGATAGAGGCTTGGTCAACACATCATTAACTTTCTCATCAGTACTCACATACTGGAGCTTTATAACTCCCTTCTATACCATGTCCAATATATAGAAATATCATATTTCTATGTGCTTCGACTTATCATGGAACATTGGGTTCTCTATCAACTTTATACAACTCTGGTTGTCACATAGAATCATTGTGGTATCCAGATCCAAATCAAATAGACTTGGCATCAACTTCTGAAGCCACATGGCTTCACAACTAGCAAAATAAGTTGCTATATACTCTGCTTCAGTTGTGCTGAGAGCAACACTAGTCTGCTTCTTGCTAAACCATGAGATCATGGCGAATCCTAGATAATAACATCCACCTGAGGTTCTCTTCCTTTCTGAGGTACCTCCAGCCCAATCTACATCTGTATAACCATACAATCTGAAGTCATAATATCCAACATAGTATTGACCAAATTCTATCGAACCTTTCAAGTACCTCATCACATGCTTTGCAGATATCATGTGAACATGTCTAGGTTTAACTAAAGGTGTTCACAACAAAGCATATATCTGGCTTAGTATTCGTAAGATACATCAATGACCCAATAATCTATCTATACTAAGTCACATCCACTAACTTTGATGATTCATCAGATAACAACTTCAGGTTGGTATCCATGGGTGTGGTCATGGCTTTACAATCCAAAATATCAAATCCTTTTAAGATTTCCACTGCATACTTTCCTTGGTAATAGTTTGTGAATCAACATTGCTTCACTACAGGATGAACATGCTGCAATGTACTCATCCTCTTCATTAGATCATACCCAATACCAAACATCATGAGGTTCTATTTCTGTCCTCAGTGCTTCCTCTTTGCATCTATAGTGAGTTCATCATGTCAGGTCATCGATATATCCCAGTCTTCCACATTCAACCTTAAATGTTGGAACCCACTTTACTCTTGGTAAAGCCTTAGTCCATCAGGAAGTTGTCCATCCTGTTGTACCATGTCAAAATCAAAGATCTTCTGCAGTCACTCCCCCTGAAGTGGAGCATCATCCTCCCTCTACATTTTGTAATATTATGTATCAAAATATTTTGTACTGGAGTGACAGGTAGCATCCTTTTCTATTGATATTCTATGTATCCATCTTAGTTCACTAGATACCAATATCCTTTATCTTGAAATTTGTTGAAAAGTTCCTCTTGCACCCATCTGTGAGCTTGTTGTCTTCTATAGGCTTCTATCTCCAACCTTGTAGGAAAGGTTAAGATATTCATAACTCTAGGTGATCTTCAAGCTCCTTATGTAACTAGATGTGCTTATCTATGGGTGCCCTCTGAGATTTTACAAATCCTATTCTTCACATGTGGTTCTTTGCTCGATATATACTTCTACTTCACTGGAGAAGTGTGTATGGTCAATGGAGTATGTCATGCCATAGTATAATCCCTCTTTCTTAGAGAAACCACGAACCCTAATTTGTATATTTGTTCTTGTAGGTCCACATCGAAGAAACTATGGACTTCCCTTCAGTTCTCAGAACCACATCCTAGACATCATTCCCCATGATCAACTGGTACTATTTGATAATAGTTTCTTACACTTCTCCTTTGCTACTTATTCATAGCTGGAAGGGTCTGCATCAATGATGTCACTCAACTGTGCCACATAACTAGATTGTATTCAATGCCTCTTACATTAGTTGGAAGTCCCGTCATACTATTCTTCATCTTGAATTATCTCTCATTCCCAAGGTGGTATTCATCTCTTGAGGTGTATCTACTACTCTCTCATATTATTCTGAAGCTCTTTATTATGTCATGATGTCTCTAACCCTCAGAGCTTTAGGTTCATATTCATGTATGTTTATTGGAGTGAATATTGAATTGTCGTCACTTGTTCTTCAGAGCAAGTCTCATCCTTATTTTCTTGTAGGCAATTGTATGTGATCTTTCCTATAAGTCAGATGCACCAGTTTCATGGTTAGAAACATTTCATAAGACATATTCATAATGAAAAATTATCATGCATAAAGATATAATAATGCAACTATTTTTTCAATACAACATTCATCCATATCCCGTATACACACAAAAAATTTCCAGATTCCTTCCATCCAGGGATAATTTTAGGGGCAAAATTTAGCCCAATGGGCTATTTTTCCATGTTTTTCTCCGAAAAAAGATTCGGCATTTTGCATTTTTTGAAGCCCTGTTTCACCCAATTTTGATGGGGTAAAAATTTTTCACCCTAAAAATCGCCAAATTATTATATAAATGATATAAAATCCTTGGAAATTAAAATATTTTTTGAAAAATGTCGCCAAACATTTTATAGTTGGTGTTTTAAGAATTGGTAAGATTTTCCAACATTTATACACTTTTAAATAAGTATGGTTCCTTAAAATCATCCCTGCTTCCATATCTACCCTAACATTATTGAGATTGTGCACTATTCCCAATATGTCAACAAAGAGGTTTCATTCTAGATAAGTAGCAATGGAGTGTTGTATAGCACCATAGGCTTCTTACCCATAACATGCATCTTAGTAGTATATTGTTTATTAATGCAAACATTCTACCATGCATAATACATTTCATAGATATGTACAAAACTAAAAAATGTCATATAAGCAACTAGATATATATTAAAATACAATTCAAATACTTATCTTTGTTTGTTTGATCCTTATGTCCTAGAGCCTTCTACTGATTCTGGGAGCCTGTGTACTGGTTCTGAGTGTCACTAATTTCATTCTTTCTTATCCAAATACTGAAATGGATAAGAGTATGATCTTTGTCTTCACCAGTAGAGTTCCTATTCCTCGTCACTTGAGGAATCTTTAGGGGTTTGATCATGATGTCTTTTCTTATTTGACTTCTTCTTGAAGAAGCCTCTATTTCTAGGACAATCTATGTTGTAGTGTCCCTTATCATCACAAGTGTAGAATCAAATGTTGGAAGGATCTCTTCTGAATTCCTTTTGTCTTATGTTGTGATGATGGTTCTTATTCTTTCTATGATTTATTTTGGAGTGAACTGTGGGAGCTTGATCTATAGTTGCTCCCATCTTCTCCTCTCTTGTTATGAATCAAGCTTCTTCTTGTGTGCATTCTTTCCATAGTCTGCTGTAAGAGATCATCTTCTTTCTTGCACATAATTCTTGAATGAATGAGTCCCATTATCTTGGGAGGCCATTCAAGGTGGTCATAAAAATATTTCTGTCTCTTCTACTTCTTCTAGTTGTTCTTTGATTTGAGAAACCCTTGTGAAATGGGGATGCATGGTCTATGAGTTCTGTATCTTCACATTATTCAGCTGGTTCCTCAATGTCACCTATTTGTACCGAACATATCCTTGGGTGCCTACAAGGATGATACATGTGAGATCCAATAGAGGTGGAAATAATCCTCTTGGCTTTGACTAAGTCCTTTTTTTTTTTCTTCATCTCCCTATGGATCTGCAGCTTCTTCTTTGACATAGTTATCCAAGTCATGCTTCTTCAGGTATGAGAAGCACTCTATACTTCCATGCTTAGAGGTTATTGGCTCCTTCAATCTTATTCTCAAGCTTGGTATTTTTTTTCATCATGATAAAAATGAGAACCTCAAATGGAAATAGAGAGGATATAACTTAACAATGAGATCAATGCTTCAATTTGATGCTTGCTTGAAAATTTTTCTGGAATACTGCTTCTATTGGACCTAGGGTTTGACAGAGAAACACTAATTTTTCAACTTAGGTGTATGTAATATCTAATTGGATAGAATGATGCACCTCCACAAGGAGAGCTGAGCAGCATACTCATTTTCCCACAACTGTGACATAACTGCAAAATATCTTATTCCATAGTTTTCCCTAGCAATAGTTTTAGGTTGAAAATTGAAAATACAAAGAATGAGAAACTTCTTCCATAGAAATAAGTGCCTTCCTAGGGAGGGTTTGATGGTCCTCCTTTTTCAACTGATTGGTGGAGGGAAGTACCCAGAACAAAAAGCCCTAGTTTTTCTCCAGTTTTTTCTATAAAATTGATTGATCTTGTTTATATTATAACTCCAAAGATTTTATTCCTCAAGGTCTGAAACTTTGTCATCCAGTATCCTAGTATGTCTTATTTCCAACCCCACATATTAGATAAGAATTGGTTTCACCAAGTGGGACTTCTGTGAAGTTCCCCAAGGTGACGTATTTCAGGAATGTTCAACATAGTGAGCTTGTACGGACTTCTTCATGTCACCGTTTCACCTTCTGGATCCAAAAAATTTAACACAGAAACTACAATCCACTCCCTATCTTCAACATCTTGCGAAATTTAATTTGGACCTTCCTAGCCCTAGATATAACAATTCTCCCTAGGTCACCTATTTAAGGATGAATTCTGGGAGAGGTTGGAGCCCTGAGTTGGAGGAATCATATCTCCTAGATTATAGAGAATCTGATGTTGAAACTTTTACAAAAGGTACATAAAGATTTCATATTTGTTATGTCAAAGTTTCATCTCATGATCCTTCTCCAATATCGATTTATAGCAAAAGTACCAACATGGCTAGTTTTTGTCTTCTAGGGTTTTCAAGCATGACACCCTAATCTTTAGTAGCTGTAGTTGTAGTAGTTTTTCAACTGCACAAAGACTTCTTTAAGGGTATCTCTAATACCATGTTAATTTTTTAATGATTATAAAATATCTAATAACATTTATCATCATAACATCATAACTATATACAAAAGGATCACTGAAAGAAAGACAAGCACAACCACACAAAATAACACAAAGATTTATCCTGGGAAACCCTCATGGGGAAGAAAACCCAACAAAACTCCCTTTATATAGATGTATCAAAAGTACAAATACAAAACTCCAAATATGCGCTCCTTTAGATAAGTCTCTATCTCTCTCCTATGCGCTATACACAAGTGAGTGTGTGTCAAATGAGGAACACACATCCTCTATTTATACTCTTTCTTCCTCTTGATTTTTTCCCTAACAAGTCGGCCCCAACAAACTTACTAGGCAAGCTTCACCTACGAAGACAAAAAACAATATTATATTATATTTAGGAGGGTTCTATTGACCCAACTTGCAATGGAGGTTTTACCTCATGAATCTATGATGACCAAATACAATAGTAACATCTCGGCAGAGGAATAAAACATCTTCGATAGGTTACAACAATAAAATACAATTAGAATATTCTTCGAAGTTACAATATTTCAACACCCTGAATCCAATCTAGGACATCTCAAATCTCGCATATCATTCTAATATCATCATTCTAGGAGAATTACTTTTCAATTAAAACACAAGCTAAAATTTTTATTGATAGTCCAATATGGGTTGATTGCTTCATGTCACTCTGATTCCTATTCCTTCTCCTTGATAGAAAAATATTACATGGCCTCTATGGCATGCTTGATATGTTATGGAACATTATTGATGAAGGCTTGACATGGATCCTCGACATCACCTATCGATCAGTTCCTATCCCCTTCCCCTACTGAATTTAGCTCTTTGTCTAGGACCCATGTTGCAAATGAACCAAACTATCTATAGCTTTGACATGGCATCTTTACCAATGATATTTTGAGTGAAACAAGAACCCGAGACCTTCCTCAATCCTAAATTCCAACATAATTTACCAATGCCTGCTAGCAGAGGAAGCCATATATTTTGGAATTGGATTCACATTCCACCAAGGCCACTTAATACCAGTCACTACTAACAATGGTTGCACCCTCTATATCTTCTCCCATAATTCCTTCATCTTCACAAGCATGCTCATGGATCCTCCCATGAATGGAATACCTTCCAGGAAGTATTGCACCAACATCCACCATGGTTGAGTTAGCATGATCTCACATGTGTGTAATTTTTAAACCTTTGCAGAGAAGCAAAGCATACATATTTCTTTTAAGAAAAACATATATTACAACACATCATTTACACATAAACACAGAGATTTACCATGGAAACCCTTAACCAGGAAAACCAACAAACCTTGGAGCCATGCCTCCTATTTTCTCATTATCATTATGAATCTCTCACAATACAATATACGTATTTCGTAGCCTCCAATACCCTAATTTGTTAACCTAGATTAGGAAAAATAGACCCCAATACCTTAACCAAGATTAAATTACATGTCTTTTAGAAAATTCCCCCAAAGTAGCCAAAAATAACAAAAAATCGATTGTTAGACGTAGCACTGACAGGCGTGCCTCCTCTCCACACACACATGCAAAGAATATAAGAATACCCAACATTATCGCATTTGTTTTTTTCTTTGCAAATCAATGAGTCATGTACTCATAAAGTCATAGGTTCAGGGCATCAATGCCCATAGATTTTATACACCAAGAGAACTTCTTTGTACCGCCAGACTTTGTTAATGAATCTTCAACATTTTTTCAAGGTGTCAACCTTCTCCAACAACACCTTCTTGTCTGATTTATCCTAATCATCTTGTGACATTCCATTGGGTTTCGTACCGGATCCACAACAATCCATTGTTCCTGATCTACAAGAAGATACTCAATTATGGCCGTTAAATTTCTCGATCTCAATTCCTGAATTGCTCGTCATTTTATTTCAATGCACAAATCAACACTACAAAGCTCCCATTGAACTCAAGTATATCACAGACCCTAGATCTATCAACCATGTCGAATCCTCAACAATAATGGCGTACCCCTAATGCCAATAAACAAGCTCTGATACCACATGTAAGTTTTAAACCTCTACAGAGAGGCAAAGCATACATATTTCTTTTAAGCAAAAAAAAGGATTACAACACAACATTCACACATAAACACATAGATTTACACTGGAAACCCTTAATCAAGAAAACCGACAAACTAACAAACCTTGGAGCCACACATTCTATTTTCTCACTATCATTATGAATCCCTCACAATACAATAGGTATTTGGTAGCCTCCAATACCCTAATCCGTTAACCCATATTAGGAAAAATAGACACCAATCCCTTAACCGAGATCAAATTACATATTTTTTAGAAAATTCCCCAAAATAGCAAAAAACAACAAAAAATTTGGTTGTCAGACTCAGCGCTGACAGGTGCACCTCCCCTCCACACAAACATGCAAAGAATATAACATATACCCAACAATGTGCAGGGTAATTCCTTTCTCATGCATCCACCAAATCCAAGCCCAAGTTTGTTGTAAGTTTAAACACATTCCATGAATGCTAGATGTTGTATAATGAGCCCTAGCTAGATCCATGACACCTGGATCATCCCCACTACCACATATCCTGCTAATGAGAGTCATGTGGGATTGGGAATGGTGTGCTCTAGGCTATCAACATCCACATCTAAGTCTATTAAATCCTTTGAAGCAATCTTGAGACAACTTTTTTTCAATTGATCCTCTCTTAGTGTTGCAAAGTCTTGATCCCAAAGAACTTTTTTTAGAAAGCCTGAGGTTTTCTAATTTATTGTCATAGGCTCTACATGACATGACTGGCAATAAGAGTGTTTATCTAGGGAGGAACGATGCAAGCTATTGACTTATATTCTCAAGGTGACAATTTTTTGAGAGGAGATAGATGGGAGCACCATTTTGAAGAAGGATGATTATCATTATGATAACCAGGGAGTCACCCTTTACGATTAATTTGGAGTATCCAACTTTCACAACAACTTTTAAACCTTGAATGAGGCCATCAATTTATGTTGCATCGTGGCTTTCCCTCCCAATATATTATTTGTAGATGTGCATGATGTTACCTTCATCTTTGAGAACTCTGCCTAGTCTTGTAGGCCCCAGATTCCTTTGGAGGTCCATCTAATTTAAGCTTGACAAATCCTGAAGGAGGAAGACTCCATGAAGGGCGCTTGAAGTAGTGGGGCGGGGACTTTGAATGGTTCTTTGCTAGCAAATGGGAGGTATATTCCAAGCATGCAATATGGTTTTCAAGCTTGGAGGTTCAAGTGGAAATCCTAATTCATCCAATGAGTTAATTGAAGAGTCTCATGTATGTGTTCCTTTATTGTCACTCAAACCACTTGATTACTTCAACTTTGATAACAAAAAAAAGGCTCATGTTCCTTGATTACTTCAACTTTGATAATAATAAAAAAGACTCAAGTTCCTTTCCTTATAGATTTACCAAACTAGTAGGCTTGGGAGGAGCTACAATAGTATAATAGTATATTGACAAAGGTATTACCGAATAGATCAACGTCCCACCTAGCTATGGTTTGGGCAGGATTCCTTCTATCCCGATCAATCTTTCTGAAAAGATCTGTGCTTTGTCGCATAGCTTTTTATTTAACACAACCCTGACTTCACAAACTGCATTGCATCTCCCTCTCCAAGGTTATGAAGCCATGAGGTTTAGTTGGCCTTTACCATATAGGATTTTCACTGCTCAAGATCAAATCGGGAAGATGGGGGTATACAAAGGATGGCTGTTCTTGTCGCTCTTGATCTCATTGTCATGAGAAATATGATGCCAAAGGCTGCTACCTCTACATATGTTTTGAATTACCAGTAAGTTTATCGGCTTACTCTCACTTATTGTTTCTCTAGTTTCTTAATAAGACTCTGGTGTCATGAATGTCAAATTAGTGGAAATTGGAATGTGTATTTGATCTTGTGTCCACCGTGGATTACCAATTTGGTGTAATCGGTGGTTTATAACCCAAATTTAGGCTATATTTATATAGTTCAATGTGGGCTTGGTAGTGGGTAAAATGGACAAACATCCCCCAAGTTTCAAGAGGGATGATATTGGAGAAATTAGGAGGTTTTTGAGAAGACGCCGAGAGATAATGCCTAAAACCGTTCTTTTGGTAAAGTTCCTATTTTACGAGATGGCTGGTATAGCGATAAATTTTGCCATCTTGACTGTTTCACGAATGCCATTAACTTCCTAGGCTCGGCGATTTTGGATATAGAGTCCCTGATAACAGGTAGTCCCGATTCGTGTTAATATCGATGAGATCAAAATGGGTTTCGAAAGGGAATTCATAAGTAAATGGAAGATATAGCAAAAGGGATAGGAAGGAACGCCAGTATCATCAGATTGTTCTAATGTGAACGCGTACGCGTGGAAGGAAAGCCAACAGGAACTGTTTCGAACATTCCATGAATTAGTTAGTTAGTTTCTTTCAAGATGAAAGGTTGAATGAAATGGACTTCTGAAATCTTGTGAATATTCAATATTTCCTGGAAGCGTTTCAGGGAAGAATGGAAAATTATACGGAACAAAACGCTTGTTGTCGTGTTCTAGAAGAAATCTTACCCAGCAGACCAGACAATTACACACTTATGGCGGCGATACAACAAATAGCATGTTGTGTTCGGTCGTCGCTGTGCTCTAACCACCACAAACCTGCTGATATTGTTCCTATTCGCAATGTACTGGTACCTTGTTTGAGACATCTATGGCTTAAAACTATACTCATCTGCTTGACTTAAAAATTATGCATGGTTCCTAGCAAAGTGAAGGATATTTGGAAATTTGAGTCATATCCCACCCACACTAAATTTTAGGGTGACGGCCAGTTTGAGTTAATACGCAGTTCTACATTCTAATTTGGGTTGAAACATGTTATAGATAAAGTTTACAACATGTTATCTTCATGTTTAAGCGTTTTGCATTGATGCTGTTTGTAGAAACCTCAATGAAAAGCCAAACGATGGAAGGAGGTGGGGGAATATTTTCTGGATGGAAAAGGCTCTCAGAAGGTTCCATGATCAGAATCCATGAGAAAACAAGAGGCGTTTTGGGAAACGACAACAAGTCCAGAGTGCCTAAAGTAAAAGTCTATCAAAGAAGAGAAAAAGTAAAATTGATACCGAGAGATTTTGAGCACATTAATTTAGTGAGTAGAGATCTCAAATTTAAGATTGAAATATAGACCAGGTTGAAAGCTGGTTATAAGCAGAGCCTCGAGAATTTGAAAAAGAATTCTACAATTACTCGACCACTGGCTTCGGTAATTTTGAAGATGCAACACCCTTCAGATTTCAACTCTTGGAGTTCCGAAAAGGCATCACCGCCCAGAAATTTGATCGCCAAATTTTTGAGAGCTGTTACACCGCCGCCTCACCACTTGACAGACAGAAGAGGCATCGCAGATTTTATTAATGTCAAACTGTAACAAAGCATTAACCGATTGTTAATCATTTGAATAGAGAAGCCCGTTTTGTATAGAGAAGGGCCAATTAGCATTTAATGGCCGACTTAGTTAAGATCCTATAAATACCTAGTTTGTAAATTATATTTGGTACGCTGAAAATACACAGCAGAGAATGAAATAGAGACAGAGTTGAAACTCTGATATTTTCTGTACAAATTTATTTTACTTTGTTTATGAGTGTAAAAACTCGGTTTTATTTTTATGACAGTTTGCTGTAGCAACTAGAATTTTATTAGTGTGAATGTTGTTTATTTATTCACTAGAAAATTTGTGTTAAGTTAACGAACGAAGGGGTAATCAAATCAGTGTTAAATAGTGAGCTGCAACAAAGCTGTGTGTGAGTTGTGCATGTGTTGTAGGTGACGTCAGCGCTCACATTTAGTATAAACAAATGTACAGAGTATTGCTGGCTGTAACGGTTAGCTGCAACACAATCTTGGAAGTGTCGGTAGCAGTAGCAGCCAAGCTGAAACAATCCTGTAGGCACTGGGTTGTTATTTTGAGCTCTGTTGGTAAAGTTGTACATTGGTTATAAATGGTTTTTTTAACTGTACGTGAAGTTTTAAGTGCTGCTAAATATAGAGTGGCACTCCCGTGCCTTCTCCACAGTGGTATCAGAGCGTAGTTAAAGTTCTCTTTCGTGTTTAAGATCTTGGTTGAGTTTTATTGCTCATTGTTTTTTAAATCAATTGAGATGGCTACTAATAGCAGTTTAGTGCAGCCACAAATTCCAATGTTGTTTGAAAAAAATTACGACACATTGCTTATTAAAATGAGAACTATCCTGCGTGCTCAGGATCTTTGGGAATTTGTTACGATTGGCTATCTTGAACTAGCTGATCAAGCGACTGAGTTGGCTCTGACAAATGCTAAACGTGTTATGTTGAAGGAGAATCGGAAGAAAGATAATAATGCTCTTGGTCTTATTTAGCAAGCCCTGAGTGAATCTATTTTTCCGAAGATATAAGTGCTGAGTCTTCAAAAAAAGCTTGGAACACTCTTGAAACGTGCTATCAAAGTGTGACCAAGATGAAGAATGTTAAGTTGTAGAATTTAAGAAGAGACTTTGAGAGTCTGAAGATGAAGGACAGTGAGACTGTTGATAATTTCATGACACAAGTCATGAGTCTTGTAAACCAGCTACGACAGTACGGTGCAGATCTTCCAAATCAGCGTGTGATTGAAAAATTGTTGAGATGTTTTCCAAAGAAATTTGAAGCAGTGGTTGTTACAATTGAAGAATATAAAAATCTCAATCAAATGCACATTGATGAGCTGACTGGTTCATTGCATTCTCATGAATCAAGAATGAACAAGTATGATGATACTCCTTTAGAAAATGCTTTTAAATCTCAGTTAAATGTTACTAGAGGTAGAAGCAGAGGAAGAGCTAGTAACAGAGGAAGAGGAGGACGAAGTGCCAGTCATAGTGACAGCAGAAATGATTCTAAAAATGAAAAGAAGTCACAGCCGAATACTCCTAGCATAAAGGGGAGTAACAGTAGAGCAGGACAGTCAAGAAATCATAGGTATGATAAATTTAAAGTTCAATGTTTTTATTGTAAGAAATTTGGGCATTTTGCTAACAAGTGTTGGAAGAAACAAACAAATGCTAGTAAGTTGTCTACACACATGACATAGGAGACTGAAAATGAAGAGCAGCCTATGTTTTTGACTTGTAATGTCACCTAAGAAATTTCAAAAGATATATGGTTTTTGGACAGCGCATGCAGCAACCACATGTCTGGAAATAAGGAATTATTTTCAAGTCTAGACACCAGCATTCAGTCTAAAGTAAAGTTGGGTAATGACTGTAAGGTAAAAGTTAATGGTAAAGGTGTAATAGTTTTGTATACAAAAAATGGTAAAAGAAGAACTATTCATGATGTTTATTATGTTCATGGTTTAATGTGTAATTTATTGAGTATTGGACAATTGCTGGAAAAAGAGTACAAAGTATTCTTGAAGAAAAATGTATGCACTATTTATGATAAATATCCAAGTAAACAGCTGATTGCCAGAGTAGAAATGACAAAGAATAGAATGTTTCCGTTGACTATGAAAAATGATTTGACTAACTCTTTGAATGCTTATAAAACTAAGAGTTTAGATCAATCATGGTTATGGCATTTGAGGTATGGCCATTTACATTTCGATGGTTTATAATTGCTACAAAAGAAGCAGATGGTAAAAGGTTTGCCGAGTATTGAGCAACCAGCAAGCTCATGTGAGAGTTGCATACAGGGAAAGCATCATAGAGAGAAATTTATTTATGGAGTCTCAAACAGAGCAAAAGAACCATTGGAGCTGGTACACACAAATTTGTGTGGACCGATGCAAACACCCTGTTTGACTGGTAATGTTTATTTTATGTCTTTCATTGATGATTATAGTCGAAAAACTTGGGTTTATTTGTTAAAACGGAGATCTCAAGCATTTGATGTGTTTAAAAGTTTTAAAGATATGGCTGAAAAAGTGAGTAACAGATTTATTAAAGTCTTGAGATCAGTTGAAGGAGGTGAATATATGTCAAATGAATTTATGGATTTTTGTCAATATCATGGAATTAAAAAGCAGTTTATTGCACGCTACACTCCACAGCAAAATGGTGTAGCAGAAAGGAAGAATCGAATCATTATGAACATGGCTCGAAGTATGATGAAGGAGAAGCATCTTTCAAATGAATATTGTGGAGATGCTATTACTTGTTCGGTATACATTCTGAACAGAAGCCCAATAAAAAGCATGAAGGATCGAGTTCCTCAACAACCTTGGAGCAGTATGTGTAGCAGCATATCTCATTTAAGAATTTTTGGTTGTGTAGCTTATGCACATGTGCCTGAAGAGTTGAGGATAAATTTAGATGACAGAAGTCAAAAATGTATTTTTGTTGGATATAGTGAAGAATCTAAAGCAAATATACTTTATAATCCATCACCAAGAAGTATGTAGTTAGTAGAGATGTGGTGTTTAAAGAAGAAGAAGCATGGGATGGGAGCATTGATAAATTAGTTGGTGAAGAAGCTGTAACACCTCACGCAGAAGATGAAGAAGATGAACAGGGCACACATGGAGAACAGTTGACTCCACATACACCAGTAGCAAGGACACCTGCCAGAACACCCAGAACTCATGAACATGGTGAACCATCAAGTGTTGGTGGACAGCAAGGAACATGATCAGAGGTAAGCAATGAATCAAATCCTACATTACCATCATTAAGAAACAGAGTCAGAGGTCAGAATACTAGAAGTTTAAGAGAACTGTATGATCAAAATGAAGAGGTAGATCAAGTTTCAAATTTTTCATTTATAGCATGTGATCCTGTAGATTTTGATAAAGCTGTTAAAAATGATGTTTGGATAAAAGCAATGGATGAAGAAATTGATGCCATAGAAAGAAATATTACTTGGAATCTTGTAGATTTTCCTGATGATAAAAATTGTATTAGTGTCAAACGGATTTATAAAACTAAGTTAAATGCTGATGGTGATGTTGAAAAATATAAAGCAAGACTTGTAGCTCAATGGTTTAGTCAACAACCTGGAATTGATCATAATGAGACATTTGCACCTGTAGCTAGACTTGATACGGTAAGGATGGTATTAGCTATTGTTGCTCATAATAAATGGTATGTTCATCAAATGGATGTAATATCTGCATTTTTGAATCGATATTTAGAAGAAAAGGTTTATGTAAGACAACCTCCAGGATATGAGGTTGATGGACAAGAAGAAAAAGTCTACAGATTGAAGAAAGCATTGTATGGATTGAAGCAGGCACCCAGAGTTTGGTACAATGAAATTGATGAATATTTGAATGGTGAAGGATTCAACAGAAGTCCAAGTGAACCAACATTGTATACAAACGTAAACCAAGAAGGTAAAATATTGATTGTTTGTTTATATGTGGATGATTTGATATTCACTGGAGATCTTTCTCTAGATGAGCTCAAGAAAGCCATGAAAACGGAATTTGAGATGACTAATTTAGGAATGATGAAATATTTCCTTGGTATTGAAGTAATTCAATCTGAAGATGGTATTTTTATATGTCAGCCTAAATATGCAAATGATGTACTGAAAAAATTCAGACTGTTGAATTGTAAGCCAGCTATAACTCCAATAGAAACTGGCACAAAACTCAGTAAGGAAGATGATGGGTCAAAAATTGATCCAACTATGTATAAGAGACTGGTTGGAAGTCTCATGTACTTATTTGCAACAAGACCTGATATAATGTTTGCAGTAAGTTTAATTTCAAGGTTTATGGAAACACCAAAGAGTACCCACTGGAAAGCTGGAAAAAGAATCCTAAGATATATTGTCGGAACAACAAATTTTGGTATCCAGTATACATCTAATTCAAATTTTAAGTTGATTGGATACACTGACAGTGATTTTACAGGTTCTATTGATGATAGAAAAAGCGCATTTGGATATGTGTTCAATTTTGGATCGGGATCAGTAGCATGGGCATCAAAGAAACAACCCATAATGACACTATTCTTTGCTGAGGCAGAGTATGTTGCAGCAACAGCAGCTGCATGTCAAACTGTATGGATGAGAAGAACTCTTTCTGAGTTACAGCATGAACAAAATGAACCAACTCCAATTTTCTGTGATAATAACTCAGCTATTGCACTATCAAGAAATAACGTCTTTCATAAAAGAAGTAAGCATATTGATACATGGTATCATTTTATCTGCGAACTGATAAACAACAATGAAATCAGTGTGGAATTTTGCACATCAGGAAATCAGTTCGCAGATTTATTTACAAAACAATTGGGAAAATATTTGTTTAAACTTCATAGGAAAAACATTGGGGTTTGTAAGCTGTAACAGAAATCAAGTGTTACAAAATTTTGTTTTTTGAGTGTAGTAATTAAGGGGGAGAATGTTGGAATCAGTTAATTACTCCACAACTAGATTCGACAATTATGAAGAGGCAACACCATTCAGACTTCAATTGCCAGATTTTTGAAAAGGAATCACCACCCAGAAATTTGATCACTGAATTTTTGAAGAGTTGTTACATCACCTAACCACCTGACAGACAAAATATTATTAAAATATAAAAAGTCAGTTTTTTTGTACCAGCAAAGCACATCCAAAAATATGAAGAGGCATCGCTGATTTTATTAATGTTAGACTATAACAGAGCATTAACAGATTGTAAATCATTTGAATAGAGAAGCTCATTTTGTATTGCGAAGGGCCAATTAGCACGTAATGGCCGACTTAGTCAAGATCCTATAAATACTTAGTTTGTAAATCATATTTGGTACGTTGAAAATACACAGCAGAGAGTGTTGGTTCTATGGGTAGACCCGGGTTTACTGTAATGTACCAACAACACCCCTAGCTCACTGGCCCTTTCGGCAACAGACCACGGAGCGGCCTGAAGTCTCACCCGAAGTGATTCTAATGGGTTGGCCAAAGACTCAAGTATCTTCGACCAGGTTCTGTAGCATCCTGGGGTCTCGTGGCTCTTCTTAGCCAGTGAGGTCTCTCTCCACGACGCGCAGTCTCTCTTCCTCACGAGTTCTGACAGGGGAAGGACTCCTATCACATCGCAGCGACTCTGGCGATGCACAACTCTCTCTTCCTCTTAACCCGCTATCTACTCTATCTCACACTGCAGCTCTTCTGACGGTGCGATATCGCCTACTGTCAACGCGATATCTTCTATAGTACGGCCCACTGTGACCCTCACAGTCCAAAGGATATCACAATGGGTGGAATGAATTGGCTAACTTTCAACAAAATATTAAACACTCTGACGTGAACTTCCACAGTTCAACACACTCTACCTCAACTATACTTACTGTTCGAATAAGTATACTAGAAACACTTTAACAGAATGACTTCTTACTGTGTGAAACAAGCACTGATAAACTCATATGCAGACGCCTGATACATGTAAATCCACCTTTAACCTTCAATAATGCTGTAACTGAATGAGGACATACAGACATTTACTAACTGATATGCAACATTCATGTAACAGATAACAGATATCAACTAAGTAAAGCACAATCACATGAAATAATCACATAACAAACTGGTTTTACGTGGTTCACTTCCAGGGTAGAAGCTACGTCCACAGAACTGTGTTTATTATATCTTGAGAGAGTATACAGTTCTGTTGCAACCTGTTGTGCAGCTACAGATCTTCTGGGTAACTCTACACTCACTGCCGGGGGCCCTTCTCTCCTAGATCTCTTCTCTTTCTCTATATTGTCTTCTTACAATATTCTCTCTCTCTCTCTCTGTCAATCCCTGCGGATTGTTACATACATGCTTCTATGAGCCATCTGTTGGTTACAGTAAGATACTACAAACTGATTACAGAACCAGAGCTCGACTCTATTACAATACAAAATACTGTGAGCTAACAGACTAACTAGCTATCCGAATAGCTACAGGTTATCCGACTAGCTAACCTTTTACAATACAAAATACATCCCTTTATAGGCGGCCCGAAGGTCTCGCCATTACAACACTGTGGGCATGTCCCAACAGTAACCCAAAAACCCTAACTAGTGACAGTCGGTCTATCTGTACTCGAACTGCTGCTTTCCGTCACACCACAGCTCTCTGCAGTCTTCCATGCTTCCTGGCGCTGACCATGGGTACTCGGTGCCACTTCCCTTCTCTGTCCTTCGTCTTCAATACCTTGGCCTCATTGCCCTTTTTCCTTTATGAGGGTATCTGAGCCCTCCTGTCTTCCACCGCTGCCTTGAATGCAGTGGGTGAACTCTCTCTTCTCGGCCGCTGCCTTTAGTGTAGTGGGTGAGCTCTCTCCTCTCGGCCGCTTAGGTACTGTCGTCTTCTTTGACTTCTCTGTCCCGATAGTCACAGTTTCTAGCTCTAATCTGCAGCTAGAAACATGCTACGGCGTCGTATCTTTACCTTATCTCTTATATCTCCGCCAAAACTGTCTATCCACCAAAATGGCAGCTTCTCCTGTAGCTGCGGGACCCTACTCCAACAGAGAGTGAAATAGAAACAGAGTTGAAACTCTGATATTTTCTGTGTAAATTTAGTTAACTATGTTTCTGAATGTAAAAACTCGGTTTTATTCTTATGGCATTTTGTTGTAGCAGCTCGAATTTTATTAGTGTGAATGTTGTTTATTTATTCACTAGAATATTCGTGTTAAGTTAACGAATGCAGGGGTGATCAAATCAGTGTTAAATAGTGAGCTGCAACATAGCTGTGTGTGAGTTGTGCATGTGTTATAGGTGACGTCAGCACTCACAGCTAGCTGAAACAAACATATAAAGTGTTGTTGGATGTAATAGTTAGCTGCAACACAATCTTGGAAGTGTCGGTAGTAGTAGCAATCGAGCTGCAACAGTTCTGTAGGTGTTGGGTTTTTATTTTGAGCTCTGTCAGTAAAGTTGTACATTGTTGTACATTGGTTGTAAGTGGTTTTTTGAGCTGTACGTGAAGTTTTTAGTGCTGTTCAGGGAGGAGCAGAACTCCCCTGCCTTCCCCACATATATGTCTTTGTCTAAAAGTGCATCTGAGGTAATTAAATGCAAAACCCATATTGAGCAGACCAAGGGTGCAGTTAGACAACAAGGAAGTTTATTTGCACAGAAAGTTCTTGGAGAAATCTGGTACTAAGGATAAGGAATGTTGAATAATGGGTTGTTAAACGTGGTTGAGAAACAATTTTTTGAGTACGTGAAATACAAAGCTTATCAGAAAATACTCCAAGAGGATGTGATGATGGAAGAGGCATTCAAGCAAGAGATGGGCAAAAAAAATCACCGATTTGGAGAAACTTGAAAGCCAAGCAAAGTGCATTAGCAATTCAAGAGAAATACAAGCAAAAAGTGAGAACCATTAGGGTTTAACAGAGTGATGTAAGCCGTGATGATTTTATAGTCATAAATGTTTCTCGTTGTCTTGTATGTAGTATGGCCTTTGAAAGAGAAACATTGGATATCATCCTAGTGTCGTGTGGGCACAATTTCCACCCTTTCTGTTTGGTTTATAATGGAAACATATTGAAAAGATTTATGTGCAGAATGTTTGAATTGTGGTTGAAATCATCTGGGGTAGTGGAAGAACAACCCTCTAAGAGTGATCTGAGTTTGATGTGTTCTCAAACAAGAGGAGCTGCTAAAGGCAGCAAGTCCCTGTCTTTAGAAGTTGAAAATCTATTGAATAGTCATATGTTTTTAGAAATGGAAGATCCATAGAATAGTCATTGCTAATGCAAGCGTAGCAAAGACTAGTGCCAATAATTTTCTATATATTCAGCATTGATTAGTAACAGTAGTAACTTTACTGACTCTACCAAGCAAAATGAATGACGTTGGCAAAGAAAGCACTGCAAAGCAAGAAATGTATGAACATTGAAAAGAAAAAATTTCTACACAATTAAAACCTTAAGCTTCTACTCTCATATTCATAAAATTATCATTTAACAAGTTTGTTGTAGCAGTTGTTAAGTATATAGCAGTGAGAGTTTACGGAACTCCATGATGGCCTTATTCTCGTCGTCTGATAGAAATGCATATCTACCTAATACTACTAGTGGCTTTCATGATGCTCGGTTAAAATAATTCTCAATTTTGACCACAACTATCTGATTGTGACCATGATTACCCTTCAGATTTGATGCCTCTCATATGCATATTTGTTTCTTGCTATCAAACAACATGGCTAAAACCTTAAATTACCATCCACTCATCATTAATTATGGAAATGATTATAGCGTTTTCTTTATAAATGATGCGCTATGTGTAGAATGTGGAGCAAGCCCAGATAGCAGGGGATATATTCAAGGGAGGGCCACTCATTACTGATTATGGAAATGGTTATAGTGTTTGAGACATGGTAGTGTTATATCATATTATGTACACAGCTTTGATTTTCAAGGACGCATTTATGATTTTGTGTGTATATGCCACATCAGGATACCTACGTTCATTTTATTATCGTTCAATATATTACAAATATATAAAAGAAATGAACAGTTCATGGATTCAGAAGATGATTCATGACTTTTTGGTTTGTTTTAGCAAAAATATCTGACCCAACCACTCATTAGTAGATGATTTGTTTTGGTTATGTTGGCGCCAGTATATGTTACCTATTTATAACTATTTTTTTACATGATTTTTTTCATAGACTTGCATTTAATATGGGTAATTGACCATGGTAGTCACGAGTATAAAAACCAACTAAAACTTCTCGCTTTTCCTAACAATTTTTTATAACAATAAAAACTTGTTAAAATTGTTCATGGAAATCTCCTTATTTCAACCATTTTGCAATTTTAGTAATTGTCCGATTTTAAAACTACTAATCCTTGAACTTCCTATCTGAACAATACAAATTGAGATTTCTATAGAAATCGATCTGAACACTGCAAACTAAGATTTCAACGAAAATTGATCGGCCCGATTCCAAGGCGTTTTGGTCCCTGGAAAATTAGCCATCGTAGTTAGATCAGCAAAGTGTGAGGATAGAGTTATTGGAAATGGCAATTGGATTGGGAAAATGTGGAGTTAGCGTTTGATATAAATGTGAATGACCAATGCTATTTTTAGAGATTGTCAAGCAATAACCCTGCTTCACTGTGCTCTATGTGCGACATATGAGAATTGTCTTTTGTGTGCAACATCAAACTTAACTGGGGCCTGTGTGGATTTTTTGATCTTGGTAGCCAACTGATTGAGGCCAAGTGAAAATCTATTGGGTCATCTAACTTTGACCTGAGTAATTTTCCTTGAGAATAAAGATGACATCAACTATCATTTACCAAATAACAATCAATGACGACTATCCTCATTACTACTTTAATAACTAAAGGCAGCAAGTCCAAATATTAGGTGGGTATCAGAAAGACTAGGGTGTGAGAACTTACAACATTGCACAAATACTGCAATGTGTTGCAGCTGCAACTGTTTTCCCCAAATTTCTTAAATTTTGGTCCCCTCCTCATGATTTAGTGTGGTTTTTAATCATGTGGATCCTTGAACCTTTTGGTTGTGCTTTGATTTTGGATGGTTTTTGAGGATTATCTTTTGCCCTGATTTTCAGAAATTGTGCACGTTGGAATTATTGTAGATCGCAAATTTAGAGTTTGTTTTGCTGAGTTGAAAATGGGTCAGGCCTTTTGTCCTTTGCAAAACACTATTTGAGAGGCGAAACAGTTTCTATCGCTGCCAAATTTAAAGTTTTGGTCACTTAGATCGAATGTTGTTATCCTTTTCGCTTCCGCCGTGGCGGCTCCTAAAGTAGCTAAGCACCCAAAGTGCAAGACGCTCCGCCCTCCGATGCATGTCGCATGCCATAGTATTTTCCTTTTCCGCCATTGTGGCTCCCAAATCAACTAGCCACCTGAAGTGTAAAGTGCTCCGCCCGCCGATGCATATCAGTCTTTTAGTCGCTTGTCCGTAGTCGTTTCTCTTCCGCCGTTGAGGCTGTGCAAAGATTTCATCTTCCAATGTCGATGTCCTTCCGACTTTCGATTGAGAACTTCTCTGCCCACGTCTTAGGTCATATCTTTTCCGACTCCGATATGCTTGATGATTTCGTGGCACCCATTACCTTTTAGGACCCGCTTATGTGGCTGGGGATGAATTTACCCCGCCGATGTTAGCTTTCCTGTCCGCCGATTAGTTTCAAACCCGTTGGAAGGTGAGGTGGTAGTGTCGTCATTTGTCAAAGTTCTCATGACAGTAGTGCACCCGGCCATTTCTTGTGGATTAGCCGTTTTAGTTGGTTTAATTTGATGTTTTATTTTAGAATACAATCCCGGTGAATGATGCACGTTGAATAATTGCAGGGAGATCCAAAAGACGGTTCATATTGCCGCGGTGCAAAGGTACCGATAGGAGACAGGATCTCAAGGGGCGCAGGCAAAGTAAAAGACAAAATTGAAAGCGACAAAGGTGCAGATTTGAAAGGTCCGTCAGTTACTCAGCCGATAATGAGCTTGCGCAGAAAGGATGAAAAGGAGGGATATGAAACGTTCGAAGAATCGAAAAGTCACACATTTGGGGGAAACCCAAGCGGTCTACTGTTTTGTTTAAATATTTGAGAGTTAGAAGTGACAACCGCTTTTGTTCGCTGGGAAAAAACTTGTAACTTAATGCTTGTAAGAGGAACTATTTCGTTTTACAACCAGAGACTGCAAATTTTGCCTGTCGGAGGAAGTCTTATGGGGAATGTATCAATATGATTAAATGAGCAATGTTGAATGTGAACTATTTCATTTTCAGCTGTGTCTCATTAACTGTGAGGGTGTTCTAACTTCCTGAACCTAAGTTCATGTTTAAATGTTCTTTAGTATATTTTATGATGTCTTCCACCATGAGTAATGGGGTCTTCTAACTGTTGATGAGCTATCTTATCATGTATACTTTTATTCATGTTTATATGTTTGGTTATAAGAATAGCTACCTGTGATTTGCCATAACACATGAACAGTATTACATTACTCGTGAATTAATCCAGCTCTCTAGAGATAGTTTAGTTAGTATCTAGTTTCTTGCATGATTTGGCTGCTTGTGAGTTCTAAGACGAGAGGTAAGAACCTGCGCATCACATTGTAACTACTCTTTACATCTTTATCACCCTGCATGGTTAATTAGGCACGTGCATATCATACATTAAGTCAAAAATACAAAAACACACGGTGGACCGGGCCGCAACTGGTAAAACCTTTGTTTTTTGTTACTTGACCCATTGTAGCCGGACCACAAACCGGATGGATTCCTTACACCAAACAGTCACGGGCTAGGTGGGAACGTTGACTGGGGAGAATCCCTTGCTGTTGTTTCCTGCGAATTTCCAGGCCACAATAGTTACTGGTGCTAGAAGGAGGGCCACCAGTGCATGGCTAGCCGAGGAAACCCGTTTTCCCAAGATATTCCACCGGTAACAGTTCTGAAAGCAGTGGGCTTCATAATCCAATTCCAGAACAAAGGAGTAAAGAGCATTTGTTTTCTGTTGACAACAAGGTTGTTAATAATCTGAGAAGACACACCAGGGCATATGTGAAGAAGATTGGAGGATTGCCGATCATACCTGAATTTCCCAAAAGAGAATATAAAAGAAAATATTGTCCTATATTGGAAGACTCAGTGCTAGTTGGGGATTGGGAAGAACTTGTGGAAACAGCCTTACAGGAAGTTGTACTGCCTTTGAATCAAGAAGACCCGGATACTCCTCGCAGTTCTCTTGCTCACACTCCTATTTGTTCACCTCCTCACTCTCCACCCAAAATCATTGCAGGCGTTAACACCAATCCATCCCCAAACCCACTGAATCCACCACCTACCTGGAGAGCCAAATCACCTTTAAATTTGACACCTCCGTTACATGATTTACCTCAAGCCTTTGAGAAGATGCTCCCCAAATTCGACCCAAGTGAGAAGATACTAGTAGATGACCACCTGCAAAGTTTTTACTTGGCCATAGAAGGGTTAAGGGCAGGGGAGCATGAGGATGTAGTTTGCAGACTTTTTCCACACACCCTTAAAGGAGCTGTAGCATTATGGTATTTTGGGTTGCCTGTAAACTCTGTCCCTGATTGGGATACCTTCAAGAGAATTTTCAGAAGCAAGTATGCGACTCAAAAGACTCATGCAACCCTCATGAAAGGACTATGCGCCTTGAAGAAAGAGAGAAAGGAGAAGGTGCACAACTTTACTCAAAGATTTGTAGCATACCTCAAGAATTTTTCTGAAGCTGACAAACCTTCGGACAAGGTCCTGATTGAATATTATACCTCAGCTTTAGGCCCTGAGCTAGCCATGTTTTCCAAAATAAGAGCCAAGCCTACTTTGGCGGAAACCTATGAAGAGGCGAAAATAGTGGAGGCTGAAAGAGAGAGTATCGAAGATTATTCCGAACAGTCAGGAGAGAAAGGTGTGGGAAGGAAAGCCTTATTGTTTCCTAAGCCTAAGGAAGAGAAATCACCAGATTTTGAGAGTATGGAAAAAATGATGCAGAAGCTTTCTAACAAAATCATAGACTTGGAGAAAGAAAAGGAAACTAAAAAGTTCTACAAACCCTATTACAAGAAAAGAGAGGATAACAATTAGTCCCAACCTCCTCAACACAATTCTGCATCTATGATTTTAACAGAGGTAGGCATGGACAATTTTTGCACTTTCCATCAACAACCACACTTTGAAAAGAATTGTCCTCAATGGATAAACTCGGTGACGTTGGTTATGAATCAGTTGTTGGACTCTAAATTAACAAAGGATGGAGATGAAGAAAGAAAAGAGAGTACCACTTCAATGAAGGAACAAGAAGAGGAAACCATGGTTTTGTGGAATTCTGTTTCGTTATTTGATGCTAAATAAGAAAAGAATCAGGGCTACAAGGACGTCATGGAAACCAATGTAACAACAAGGAGCCAAGGGTCGATTAAAGAAGACAGTCTCATACTCCCAAAGATCAAAAGGCTGCAGAAAAATGTTAAGAAATTTCAAAATAATTCCATAGCTGATAAAATTCCCGAATTCACCATTACCAACCAAGATCCTAAGCAAAATAATATGCTAGCCAAGCCCAATGAGGAAAAGATGAATGCTCATAAACCACATCCCATTGAACCGTAGATGGATTATGACATTGTGGAAGACATAAAGAAGATAAAGGCAAATGTTTCGCTATTTGAAATGTGTAAAGTGCCGCAGCAAAAAGAAAGATTATTGAAAGCGCTTGAAGCATCGGATGAGAGGATGCCCGCTGACAATCGGCCTGAAGAGGAAGAAGAAATCGGAGAAACCAGCAGTGGAAGTAAGTCTAGAAGAAAACATCCACCTTTCCTCCTCACTTTCAAAATTTTTAATCACAATGTACATAATTGCCTGGTAGACTCAGGGGCATCGGTTAACGTCATGCCAATATCAGTCTGTAAAAAGATAAATGGGAATCCTAAGCCATCCATGTGGAGGGTTGTTCAGTTGGACAAGACGGATGTAAAGGTAATTGATAAAATGGAGGATGTCCTAGTCTGCCTGGCATCAAATGATAAAGTGTGCCAAGTTACTAATATTGTGGTGGCTGATATACCAGACGCTTACGGTCTTGTTCTGAGCATAGATTGGTCGGAAAAACTAAATGGCTATTTTGCCTCAGATTGGTCACATCTGTGGCTACCATATAAAGGAATCCCAAACCAAATTAAAATTTTGCAGGAGCCTCACATGAAATACAACTTCACTCAACTGGAGGAGAAGAATGAACCAGTGGATTCTGTGTTGGGAAATTATTTTATTGAGTTGGAACTGGGAAATTACCAAGCAGAAGAATCCAACAACACATCAGACACCCAGCCTGATCTCCTTCGATATTCACAGGCTGATGAAATCGACTGTAAAATAGTAGACTTAGCACTAGGAATAGATTCTCATGCGGTAGGTAGCGATTTCTGGACTTTGTTTTTTGATGGCTCTAAGACGTTAGAAGGGTCAGGGGCCAGCTGTGTCCTAATCGACCCCGAAAATAATAAAAATTTTCTTTCATGTAGATTAGAGTTTGAATGTACAAATAATACAGCTGAGTATGAAGCATTGGTGCAAGGTTTGAAGAAAGCAATCGAATTAAAGGTAAGTAATCTAAAAGTTTTTGGAGATTCTGAAATAATTGTTAAACAGATTCGGAGTCAGATACATTGTGTTTCCCCTCACCTGAAAGCTTATCAAAATGAGGTATGGGATCTGCTCAAATGTTTTAAGGCATTTAATATTGTTTCAATTCCAAGACATAAAAATGCAGCAACTGACTTGTTAGCCACATCAGCCGCTAGGCTCGTACCTACTAATAATCAATGCTCTGTTGAATTGCTTTTCAGGCCCTCGGTACCTGATATGATCACCAACCTACGAGTATTCGATGACAATCAGCAGATTATAGAGTGCTTAACAAATGACGAGGTATTTAAAGGAGCAATTATAGACGATGAAGAACATCAAGCCGAGCTGAAGTATGATAATTTCATCCCTAAAGGAGTCAAAACGTTAGAAAGAATGTTTGATTTAAATGAAAAGTTCAGAAGACCAGCCAACGTGAAGACTCATAGCTCATCTCTACAGTTCGAGCTGATAAATTTAGGGACTGAGACGAATCCTAAATACGTGAATCTTGGCAAATGTTGTTCACCAGCAAAAAGAGATAAATTCGTCAGTCTGTTTAAACAATATAAAGATGTTTTTTCCTGGACATACGAAGATTTGAAGACATATCACACCAGCATCATCAAACATGTTATCCCCATCAAAGCTGGCGTCAAACTGTATCAGCAACCTTTAAGAAAAATGCATCCAAAATTGGAACCGCTAATTCAGAGTGAAGTTAAGAAATTATTAGATGCTATAATCATTCTTAAGGTCAGACACTCTGAGTGGGTCTCGAATCTGGTGCCAGTGAGAAAAAAATCTGGAGAAATCAGGCTATGCATGGACTTCAGGAATTTAAACCATGCTTCAGACAAAGATAACTATCATGTTCCACCCATGGAGCAACTGCTACAAATGGTCTTAGGGTCTGAACTATTTTCTTTACTAGACGGATTCTCGAGCTACAATCAAGTATTAGTAGCTGAAGAAGACAGGTTGAAGACAACATTTAGGACCAAATGGGGAACTTTCGCTTACAGAAGAATGCCCTTAGGGCTTATAAACGCTGGAGCCACATTCCAGAGGGCTATGGACATGGCCTTCCACGGTTTGATTGGACATAGTGTGATGATATACCTTGATGATATTACAATATTCTCAAAGAAGAGAGGGGAACACGCATTCCATCTAAGGCAGATTTTTGAACGCTGTCGGAAATATGGCATCTCACTCAATCCCAAAAAATGCGTGTTTGTTGTTACGGAAGGTAAGCTGCTTGGTCACATAGTTTCAAAGAAGGGAATCTCTATCGACCCGGAAAGGATCAAAGCCATTGAACAAATTCCCTTTCCTCATAATAAAAAAGAGATGCAATCATTTATGGGAACAATAAAATTTGTGCGAAGGTTTGTTCCTGATTTCGCTCAGATTTTCAAGCCTTTGCAGCAAATGATGAAGTAAAATGCACAATTCAAGTGGACTGAGATTGAGAAGGATGCATTCAGCAAAATTAAAACTGCTGTTGCACATGCACCCTCCCTGAAAAGCCCAAATTTCGACAAAGATTTTGTTTTGTATACCTTTGCATCCGATGATTCACTAGCAGTTGTGCTTACTCAAAAGGAAGATGGGGGGGATGAATTCCCAATATCTTTTATGGGCACTGGTTTACAAGGGGCCGAATTAAATTACCCATCCATTGATAAACAAGCTTACACAGTATTCAGAGTAGTCAAACAATTCAGGCCTTATATATTAAAAATTTGAACCAAGGTGATCGTCCCATACCCAGCTATAAGGTCCCTTTTTGTATAGAAAGAGTTAGGAGAAAGAAGGGGCAATTGGGTAACAGCTCTTCAAGAGTATGACCTCAAATTCAAGCCAGCTTCTATAGTCAAAGGGCAGGGGTTGTGCAAACTGATGACTAAAAATGGGGACAATGACAAACACGCCTAGGAAGATGAGGCTGAATTACATTTGACGAATGTATGTCCTTTGTTCACGACCCTCGATTCTTGGTATAGGGATCTCGTGCACTACCTGCAAGAAGGATTGTTGCCAGAATATTGGAATTCTAAGCAAAGAAGAGCGCTGCGTCTTAAATCAGCTTCCTATCAAATTGTTGAAGGAATACTATTCAGAAAAAATTACGACGGAGTTCTTCTTAGATGCCTAGAGAAAGAAGATGTGAAGAAAGTGATGACAGATTTGCATGATGGGCCTGCTGGGGGACATTATTCAAGAAATACTATAGCTCACAAAATTCTCAGAGCCAGTTACTATTGGCCTATGCTCTTCAAATATGCACACTCACATGTCAGGAAGTGCGATATTTGCCAAAGGTGTAGTGGAAGACAACCTAAAGCAGCCGCACCACTGAAACCTGTGATGATCACGGAGCCGTTTGAGCAATGGGGGTTGGATATTATTGGGGAGATAAATCCAAACTCTTCCCTACAACACAAGTATATTCTGATCGCAACCGATTACTTCACTCGCTGGGTCAAATCCATCCCACTACGCAAGATAAATGAGGACACGGTTATCAGCTTCCTGCAGGACCATATCATGACCAGGTTTGGAGTTCCAGTTTCTGTAGTTTTTGATAATGCTACTTACTTTTCATCAATTAAATTAACTTCTTTTTCCCATGATAAAGGGATAAAATTGCATTATTCTACGAATTACTATCCACAAGGAAATGGCTTGGTTGAATCCTCTAACAAAAATCTGATTAGAATTTTAAAGAAGACTGTAATAGAAAACCAGAGGAGTTGGCACTCAGCGCTACCAAATTCCCTTTGGGCTGATAGGGTCACCCCCAAGTCTTCGATAGGAGTGTCTCCATCTACCCTTGTGTACTGTAAAGAAGCCATTCTTCCTCCCAATATCATGCTACCTTCTTCCATAATAGCTCAAGAATCTAGAGGGTCGGATGATGATGTTTTGCAAATAAGGATATATAACCTCCTGAAAGCAGAAGAGGCTTGATCTAAAGCCAGAGAGCGCTTTAAGCAGCAGCAAGAGGTAATAAAGAGGTGGTTTGACAAACATAAGGCTGGAACAAAAGACTTTGAGGTGGGAGATTTAGTTCTCAAGTGGGATCACCCCCATGATGAGAAAGGAAAACACACGAAATTCCAGCAGTTGTGGGTAGGTCCTTTCTAGATTGCGGCAAAACTTGGACCTTCCACTTATAAGTTACAAGATCTACAAGGGTGGGAAGAGAACTTGCCAGTAAATGGTCTAGTTCTCAAGCCTTATTTTTCTTGAGTTTCATTTGTTTTCTTCTATCTTGTATATAAATAATCTGGCTTAGCCATTTTTCAGTCTTTGAGTCATGAAGTTTAGTTTTGTTTTAGTTTAGATTCTCTGTTTGATTTCAATAAAAGAAGCAAGCTTTGGTTGCATGGAGAGCATTAGAATCCTAGACTAACTAAAATCCTTGGTTATAAGACTGTGTATTATGATTTTATCTGATAGAATTTATTCTAGCTTAGCAGTTTTCCTAAATGGCTATGAACGCATTGAAGTCCTGCTTAATCCCTGTAAAGTAACTCAAGATTAAGGGGTCTGGAATACCATTTCGAGGCTCCATCCATCTCACACTTAAAAGATGTCCTAAGGGGTGACAGCTAAAGACCCATGGAAAGGAAGCAGGGTAAACAACATATTATATGTAAATGATCCCATGCCAAGAATTGAAATCCAAAAGGCTATGAAGAATCAAAACTCCTAAGAAAGCAATGTGTATCAAAACAAAGTACTGAATCATATGAGTATAAAATTGCCAAAATTTCCTCTCCGTCCGTGAGCTGAAAATTAAATACATCTCTCACATAAAAGGACACTATGGATAGAGGAGCCTGAATAAAAAATTCAGAAAGAAAGGCATGAGGAGGACTCAAAAAGGACAAAAGTCCAAAAGCACAAAAGAGTGCAAAAATGGCACGGGAATGAGGAACAAATGAATATTTATGTTTACCAGATGTTACAATCCTGTGGTGTCCAAGATGGAAGCTACCCTGAAGGCAAATATAAAAATGAAACTCATACTCCTGGCCTTGAAAGAGTTATCTTGACTTTGAAATCTTGGCTTCCATTTTCCTAAATTGGACTACCCTCAATGATCAAAAGTACATCTATTTTCCATTTGGGAAATCCATACATCTAGAAGAATTCAACATGGTGGTTTATTATTGAATAGTCTAGTACTTAAGGAAGAAATTGTCCAGAGATCTAGGTTCACCAGGTAGTCGCCAATTGTTGCAGCTACAACTGTTTTCTCCAAATTTCTTAAATTTTGGTCCCCTTCTCATGATTTAGCGTGGTTTTTAATCGTGTGGATCCTTGAACCTTTTGGTCGTGCTTTGATTTTTGATGGTTTTTAAGGATTATCTTTCGTCCTGATTTTCAGAAATTGCTCACGTTGGAATTATTGTAGATCACAGATTTAGAGTTTGTTTTGCTGAGTTGAAAATGGGTCAGGCCTTTTGTCCTTTGCAAAACGCTGTTTGAGAGGCGAAACAGTTTCTATTGTTGCCAAATTTAAATTTTTGGTCACTTAGATCGGAGGCTGTTATCCTTTTTGCTTCCGTCGTGGCGGCTCCCAAAGTAGTTAAGCACCCGAAGTGTAAGACACTCCACCCTCCTATGTGTGTTGCATGCCATAGTCTTTTCCTTTTCCACCGTTGCGGCTCCCAAATAAACTAGCCACCCGAAGTGTAAAGCACTCCACCCGTCGATGCGTATCAGTCTTTTAGTCACTTGTCCGTAGTCGTTTCTCTTCCACCGTTGCGGCTATGCAAAGCTTTCATCTTCTGATGTCGATGTCCTTCCGACTTTCAATTGAGAACTTCTCTGCCCACGTCTTAGGTCATATCTTTTCCGACTCCGATATGCTTGATGGTTTCATGGCACCCGTTACCTTTTAGGACCCGCTTATGCGGCTGGGGATGAATCTACCCCACCGATTTTAGCTTTCCTGGCCGCCGATTAGTTTCAAACCCGTTGGAAGGTGAGGTGGTAGTGTCGGCATTTGTCAAAGTTCTCATGACAATAGTGCACCCGGCCATTTCTTGTGGATTAGTCATTTTAGTTGGTTTAATTTGATGTTTTATTTCAGAATACAATCCCGGTGAATGATGCACGTTGAATAATTGCAGGGAGATCCAAAAGACAGTTCATATTGCCACGACGTGAAGGTACCGATAGGAGACAGGATCTCAAGGGGCGCAGGAAAAGTAAAAGACAAAATTGAAAGCGACAAAGGTGCAGATTTGAAAGGTCCGTCAATTACTCAGCCGATAATGAGCTTGCGCAAAAAGGATGAAAAGGAGGGATATGAAACGTTCGAAGAACCGAAAAGTCACACGTTTGGGGGAAACCCAAGCGATCTACTGTTTTGTTTAAATATTTGAGAGTTAGAAGTGACAAGCACTTTTTTTCACTGGGAAAAAACTTGTAACTTAATGCTTGTAAGAGGAACTATTTCGTTTTACAACCAGAGACTGCAAATTTTTCCTGTCGGAGGAAATGTTATGTGGAATGTATCAATGTGATTAATTGAGCAATGTTGAATGTGAACTATTTCGTTTTCAGCTGTGTCTCATTAACTGTGAGGGCGTTCTAACTTCCTGAACCTATGTTCTTGTTTAAATGTTCTTCAGTATATTTTATGATGTCTTCCACCATGAGTAATGGGGTCTTTTAACTGTTGATGAGCTATCTTATCATGTATACTTTTATTCATGTTTATATGTTTGGTTATAAGAACAGCTACCTATCATTTTCCATAACACATGAACAGTATTACATTACTCATGAATTAATCCAGCTCTCTAGAGATAGTTTAGTTAGTATCTAGTTTCTTGCATGATTTGGATGCTTGTGAGTTCTAAGACGAGAGGTAAGAACCTGTGCATCACATTGTGACTACTGTTTGCATCTTTATCACCCTGCATGGTTAATTAGGCACGTGCATATCATACATTAAGTCAAAAATACAAAAACACATGGTGGACCAGGCCGCAACCGGTAGAACTTTTATTTTTTGTTACTTGACCCACGATAGTCGGACCGCACACCGGACGGATTCCCTACACCAAACATTCACGGGCTAGTTGGGAACGTTGACTGGGGAGAATCCCTTGCTGTTGTCGCCTGCGAATTTCCATGCCTCAACACAATGTTAATCCAAATGATAGAAAGACTGCTTTTTGTATGCTTCCAAATGTTAGGTGGGTATCAGAAATACCAGGGCATGAGCTATTATTTGTTTCAATTATAAGGTGTAGAACAAAGAGCAAGGATATTAGGTGGCAAAATAAAATAAGAGTGTGATATGGAGAAAAAAAAACACAAATTTACAGTCTCCATGACTGACTACAGTACCTTAAAGTGTTGATTGAAACATTTCTCATATCATTATCAATTTAATGTGAGACACACCGAATGACATCTTTAAAAATGTTGATAAACAAGTTCTACATAGAAAGTCTGCAAATTCGGCAATTATTCCATTTCATGCGAGATCATGGAAAATGCTACAACATCGATCGACTTACTACTATTAAATTTACTCTCGATAGTTTCACAAGTACTGCTTGCCAAGGGAGGGAGGGAGTGGTGGATAACTGACCAGGAAGGTCAAGCAATTCTAGTGCTTGAATAAGTTACAGCCTTTGTGGACGCTAGACTACAACCAACGATATTATACAGTATATAAGTCATTTAGAGTGTCAGCAACGTGCCAAGTCAAGAATTGTAAAATTGTGCCAAGTAGTGGCTATGCAGGTTGCAAAGTGTCTGCAATATGTTAAGTTTGGTTACTATTGAGAGGCGGTAGGACATTTGTTTCTTGTTTGGCCCCACAATTCATAATTCGATGGTGAGAGACTTAAGACATTTGTTCCTTCCATGCGCCCACATATTGCATGCACCCAGGCCACATGGAATTTTCTGCTTACACAGATATCAAGGTGTCTTATGTCCCAAACAGGAGGAATTCGGAACTGCTCAGATGTCTTACATCTTAATTCGAAAATGTCATGTAAGATATTAAAATATATTAGTAAATTTTAAGTATAATGAAAATTTAAAAAATTTACAGTGATATAATCTTGAGCGAAATCTATAGCGCATTTGAGTTGCTCTACTCTCCTTCAAAATCCCTGTCAACGCGTGTGAGAAACGCTCCTCACAAGAAGAACAATGCTCGAAGGGGTAGGTCGAAGAGAAAACTCAAGTTTTTGAACCCAATTATTGAGATACAATATGAAAAGTGGGTGGGTAATTAACTATTGGATCCTTAGAATCATAATGTGGGGACTGCACCACAGATTTAACGAGGGTGAGATTGTTTTCAAGCAAGATGAGAGCAATCTGGTGGGAAGTGGGTGTTCCTTTAAGGTTTACATAATTACATTTCCTGTTGAGGTCGTGATAGTAAAGAATCTCCAGAAAATAGGTAAAGTTTATTGAAATGATTGGGTAAATTCAATGCTAGTTCCAGTGATCCAAACAACCTAGTAATGTGGATATACTATTCTTTTGCAAAATATGGGGTTTAATTTCAGTTCTTAAATCATTTTCTAATTCAGTTACAGGGATACTCTCCACCAGTTACAAGGTGGAGAGAAATCAGTGTTATCAATTTTGTGGGACAGTTGTAGATAGATTAAAAATATATATAAATATCAAATTTGATTTCATTGAACTATTCATACTATTAAAAACAATGAATTGTGTTGTGTTATCAAATCTATTAAAAACATTGAATTGTGTTGTCAAATATGAAAACTTGAACTATGCAATGTTATCATATCTATGGGACAGTTGTAGATAGAATTAAAAAATGTCCAATTTTGATTGGATTGAACTATTCATATATGATTAAAACACATTGAACTGTGGGAAGTTATCAAATTTGTGGGGCAGTTGTAGATGGATCAAATTTATCAAATTTGTGGGACTGCTGGAATGGATGAATGCTCTCCAATAGAATCAGTGAGTGACAAAGAATCATGAATTGATGGATCTTTCCTAGTTTATTTGTTCTCTTTATTTATTCTATGGCAAGTGAGATTCAATACTGCATATGACGGACTTCCAACCGTCTTTAGGTAATAATAATTCAATCAAATAAGTAGGAACACAATTCAATTTCGTGGGCTTGTTGACTACTGGAGGTTTTTTTGAATGTGCCATCTCTAGATCAATATCATAGATGTAATTGTTACTAAAATTTCTTTTCCTTCGAGCAAACAAAGGATTTTCCATGAATTGGCTATGGAAAGGGAAGTCTCTTGCATGTTTTTCCTTTTTTTTATATTTTCCACTTTAATCATTTATTTGTTTTAATGTGCAGATTTGTCCAGAAAAAAAATATATTAAAACTTATTTTGTTATTGGAATCTTTGCAGATATTTTAAAGGAAAAGACACCATCACTAAATCAAGGAGAGAATGTGCTCAGATTTCATGTCCAAGTTTAAATGAAAGGTGTGTAAAATTGCCAGCAGATTGAGATCAAATCCATCGCCAATAATTTTTCCAATTGTTACAATGATACTCTCCACCTGGAGTGCCAATTGTTACAAGGATACTCTCCATCGGGTTCTCCTAGATGGGTTAAAGTCCAATGTCTCCAGCATCTCAAACATCAAGTCCGGCTCGTCATGGTCAAAGTACAGAAAATATAGCTCAAGGTAAACCTAATAGAGACCATTTTTTATTAAAACTTCTTTATGTTTTGATGAATCAAAACAAATTTATTAAAACATATACTTTGATTTGAAGAACAAATATCAATATCTGAATGGTACCTGTAGTTCATGAGAAGAAGGGACGAAGAAAGCAACAGGCCTTGTAATTAGAAACCAAACCATAAGGCACAAAGATTCTTCTACTCTAATTATCTAGAACCTATCCTTTTTGTTCTACTAGCCAGAGCACACTTTTAGTCCTTGCTACTTTATTAGCAAAAAATCTGGGTAAGAATACTATATGGGACTGTAAAAAAACTAGGCAAGAAGAGGATATGTGACTTAAAAAAACTGGGTGGGAAGACGATACATGACTGCAGTGAGGAGGGACAAAGAGAAACCAAAGAGAATCATGGTATGAGTTGATCAGGTAGCCTTGATGACGTGTGGTAGGTTGATGGTAGCTTTGAATATGTGTGGTGGGTCATTGGTAGGTTGGTTGAAGACGTGTGAAAAGATGCTTGTAGCCTTGAAGACATGTGGCAGGTTGCTAGTAGGTTGGTTGAAGACATGTGACAAGTTGTTGGTAGCCTTGAAGACTTGTGGTGGGTTGAAGACAACTTGGGACAAACAAAACTTCCATATAACATCCCCAAGGCGATGCACCAACGCAACCTCAACATAAGCTTATGTCTCCTTAACATTTAATGCTAGAAGAAGTAATGTTAGGACAATTTCTAGCATTGTCTAGTTTCATAAAAAAACATTGGATAATATCTTGTTTAGTCTAAGTTTTTTAAGCCAAACGCAGCATTGTGGCTTGAGAAAAGGCCAAATAAGAGGATGAATTTACCGATTGGATGACAAAAAGTGTAGAGTATATTGATTGGTTCATAAAAAGCGATCTTAATAAAATGAAATGGAAAACTTAGCCTAAAATATTATAACTTGTCTGGGTGATCGTGCACATGAATAGAAAAAACGACAAAGAAATTCATATAGTCCTGCGAGCCCGAGGGCAAGGACTAATAATGAGAAATTTAATAGTGCTTTTATGCTAGTATACTAGTCTCAAATTAATACACTAGTTTGTGAAATGAGATGTTAGTTTGTGACAAGTATGATAATGTTGACTATGAATGTAAGACTATATTTAGAAAATTCATTCTTACGTTGTCCATATGAAGAGACGGGTTCTTGGCAGCCGTTTCTTTTCTCCTACTCTGATGGACAGGTGGAGAATAAAGTCCTTGGGGAAACCGGTCCTCTCTCTGCCTATAAATGATCCTTTCAGAATACCCATCACACAAGCTGAAGGAACGCATTGGTCCAGGGTAAAGAGAGAGAAACCGCTTTCTGTTCTGTGCTAGGTTTCTTCAATACGTCGCTAGAAAGGAGCAGCAGTGACAGAGGTGTCTGGAATCCAACTCAGGCTGTCAATGGAACAAGGTATTACGAATTTGCTGTATATATTCCGCTGCTTATTTAATGTTGATCAATGGAAGGCTTCAGATCCCTAAATGCTAACATTGGTATCAAAGCCCGAGTTTTAAACCTTCCTTTGATCGAATGCAATCTGGTTCTGCTCCTTTGATTTGTGTGGATGAATGGTTGTTTTGTTGTGTTGAGAGATGCCTATATTGTTGCATTGAGGCATGCGATGGGAGACTTTTTTTTTTTAGGGAATGCATGCGATGGGAGACTTTTTTAGGGAATGGCAGCATGCAAGGGGTGTGAACCCCTTTTCTTGTGAATGCTTATACTGTGTTGTGGTGTAAACTCAAGATCTGAATTGGGAGTGTGCCTATGCTTTGACAGAAATCTCCAGATCTGATTATTATGAGTATGTGATGTATGTGATGCATGTGCACTATAGATGGATTAAGATATGATGTTTAGGCACCTGGGATTGACTGAACCACGTAGACATCCATTGTACGGGATTCTGCGTTTTCTATTCGACCTGTTAGTATTCCACGATATGAGCGTTGTATTATGTCGGTCTTTCCTTTGTTGAAAACTAAATTTCAGAACTTTGGTTTCGGCGTGGGCCTCTCCTAGGGGAAAGGAAATAAATCCATGATTTCTATCAACAATCTTTGGGGTTCTGGGTTTTATACGAGTCTTGGGTACATTTTTAAACCCTATCCGTGTTTTCTCTAATATGGGAAGAGATCTCTGTATATACACTATTCTTTTGTGTCTTCTTTTATGAATGATAAAGCCCGAATGTTTGGCGTGGGGCATTAGAGTTGAAGGCTTCCCTTATTAATATATATATATGACCTGCGTGAAACTGGAGCTTGCTTCTTGATGTTTGAAAATAACTTGAGATGTAATTATTGGCTTTCAATGGAACAAGGTTAAGCAATCGATTTATGAATATATCAAGGATGATCATATCAAGTTTCCACTATAACATATGTGGCCACATGAATATAGTACACAGTTGTTCAGAAATGAAACAGTCAAAAGAACACATAATGATAACGTTATAGACTGATAACAAACATAGAGCTAAATGTATTTGACAGTAATATGCATATCTTGTATTTCAACAAAGACAAAGTTTAACCTATGGTTATTGTACTTGCATAATAAGATTGTTCAATGTTTGTTTGCTTGTAGTGAACAATATTATATTCTATAGTTCATCTATGCATTCTGGCATAGAGGTATGCAGAGAATATAAATCATTGTATAAATTATTGTATAAATTTCTGAGTTTTTTATACTGTTACTCTGTCACATTAAAATGCTTTCTTTTGCCATAGTGAATAATGACAAAACTCTATTTAAAACACATTATTGTTGAATAATGTTGAATCGTTACATTGATTTAAGGTCTATATTAAGATACGGTTTGGCAACCACCAAAGTGGTCCAACCGGAAAGACTCATAGATGTTAAATCAAATTAATATAATACCTGTTTCCCTTGGTATTAACAATGACTCTGCAAATCGCAATTATTTAGTCACAAGAATATTAGGTTGGCCCAAAGGTGCACCAATTTTGAAAGACTATTTAATTGGAATGGGATGATTGATGGGTATTCACAATTGAGGCAAGTACGGATACTCAAAGGTAACGCACTTACTTAGTTGTGAATATTTTATCAAACAGTCCTATTAGGTGGTAAAAGGAAATCACCATAATTGGTAATAGATCACCATAAGATTATCCCAAAGGTAGGTCACGGTGATACTATTTACTATTGTTTAACCATGATTTTCAAATTGCTTATAACTCTTAGCATTAATATCACATAATGTGTTTTTATGATTGCAGTATCAGTTCCCATTTCGTTGCATTCGCATGCCTCTTCTGTCCCGCTCTTGAATGGAATGAACTTCTCAAATTGGAAAGAACAGGTTCAATTTCACCTTGGTGTTCTGGATCTGGATGTAGCACTTGAAACTGCAAAACCAGCTGCTATTACTAGTAACAGCAGTACAGAAGAAAAAGCTGCATTCAAAGCATGGGAAAAATCGAATAAACTAAGCCTTAAGTTCATGTGAATGACTGTAGCAAACAACATTAAGTCAACTCTTCCTACTACTGAGAATGCTAAAGAATTCCTGAAATATGTGGAAGAGAGTTTCAAAACTGCAGACAAGTCTCTTGCTGGGACACTAATGGCTAAGCTTACCACTATGAAGTTTGATGGTACGCGTGGAATGCATGAGCATGTCCTTGAAATGACAAACTTGGCTGCTCAATTAAAGACTCTTGAGATGAATGTGGATGAATTCTTTCTTGTGCAATTCATTTTAAACTCCTTGCCTCCTCAGTATGGGCCATTTCAGATTCACTATAACACTATTAAGGATAAGTGGAATGTGAATGAGTTGGAAAGTATGCTCAATCAAGAAGAGGCGAGACTTAAGCAACATGGACAACATTCAGTTCATTTCATCACTCAAGGAGCCGAAAGGAAGGGGAAAAAGCCTAGA
>LPNX010608869.1:354559-509559 GCA_001517045.1 Pseudotsuga menziesii
AAGACGACATGTTACAGAATGTTGATAGAGAAAAATTCGAAAAAACAAAACCTTACCATATTGTGCGATATCATGCTAAAAAGATACGAGAACAATTTGTGGAAAAAGAATCAGTGGCAACACAAGCTTAAATTTTGAGGTGTTTGTTAGTCTCCAAGAAGTTGAGGGAATCTTGGTCATTATTGGATATTCAAAAGAAGACAAAAGATGCAAAGGTGAATCAAAATGTGTTAAAAAATATAGCCAATGCAATAAAAACTATTGGAAAATCCAGAACGAAAGATACTAGTGTTGCACGTAGAATAATACAAACAACAATTATTTCATCTAGCACTAGACAAAAATGTTTGACAATGCAGGTCGCAAAGGTTATCGGAACTTCACGGAAAACATTGTACAAATATAACAAATTTCGATTACAAATAGATGCGCTTGCTTGTTGGACAATTATTTGTAGACAACCCTATAAAGATAGGGTCGGTGAAAGTGTTAAAGCTATGATGCATAAATATTGGATGGAAAATTCTCGTGTTTCACCAAATGCAAGGGATGTGATATGACGAAGAATATCTCGAAATCAGTATGAAATCCATCCAAAACATATATTGGAGATGACTCAAATACAATTGTTCAATAAATTCAAAGATGAACACAGAGAATTGAATTTGTCAATCAATACATTTGTACAACAGAAGCCATGGTATGTTATACCTATCACTATTCATGAAACATGGTGTTGTCACTATCATGTTGAGTTTGAATTATATTATGACACATTCCTTCGGTTTGGTAAAAAAATTTGGCCGAATTCACCTCCTTCCACAATTCATGCTTTTATATCTGAAATTCTATGTGAAAGAGATAGTCACAAGATATTTTACAACAAAACAAGTGTCGATGGAAAGAAATGTGATCATTGTGTGAATCTAGCTTTATTCCACCATAAATATCCTATTGATATTAATGATCAGTCATTGTCAAATATAATAGTTGATTGGAAGAGATTTGAATATGTTAGGATTCATCTCTAAATCTAGTTTCCAATGATATAATAATTGTTTCATTTCAATTTGAATTTCTATTTATTAATCATTTTTTTCTAAACCTTATCCCTTAATAATTGTATTACTCTCAAAATCACCCGAAATGAAAATTCAATATCATAACAAAGGCAACACCAAAAAAATTGAAATATTCATAGAGATCGTAATTGCCTTGTCCTCTTCAAAATGGTACTTTTAGTTTTTCCAATAAGAGCCACAATGAAAACAAAATTGAAGCTCACCAACATGTGTCGATAATGCACCATTTTCTGAACTTATGTTGTTCGATAAATAATAAAAAATAGTTCACAAGTCCAAAAAACCTAAAAATATAGTCCATGCAAAAGTTCAATCTCTGTAGATTATGAGTATAAATTTTGCTTCCCTAAAATGAATAACTATATCTAAGAAAAATGTGGTGCACATAGGTCACTCATTATTCATACTTAAAATTTTAAAGTATATGTCGTCCATGGACGTCAAATTTGCCCCACTATATGTCAATAATTTTTAAAAAAATGAGTACCTAGCTAATTCAATTCTCTAAAACATATGTGTTTACTTCAAGGTGAAATTCCTAAGGAAGATATTGGTTTGAAGGGGTTGAAGTTGAAAAACATAAAATTTTGTTGTTTGGTTTGTCAAAAAACAAGCAAAAGTGTTTCTCAACTTCATGTTTTCACCGGTCACTTATTCCCACAATTCTATAAGTTCTACAAACGCTCTTTCGAAAAGAATAGATTTACAAGAAGATAAAATCAGTGTTAGAGAGTTTTTGAAGAAGTTTGAAAAAAAAAATTATAAATACATCAAACATTCACATAGAGCATGCTGGAAAGACATACAATTCAAACAATCACGTGATGTTTTTCTAGTAGGGACTATTTTTTCTGTGGTTTATTTCGTAGAGAATTACACATATGAAGCACAAAAAGAAATACAAAATGAATATTATCATTCTTACCAAGTTTCTATATTTGTCTATGTTCTATATAGACATGCTCAACACAATGTTGAGTATATAGTTGTCATTGATGTCAAAGGTGTTCACGAATGACAAAGGAATAACCAGTGGATATGATGGCATGACAAACTCAGTGAAAGACTAAGGTAATGATGGCATGGCATGGCATAGTTAAGGATGTGTTATGACACAAATGATTACATGGAATATGATGGTGTTGATGATGTCATAAAAGTTCATTTATAACAAATGTAATGGATGATAAGACAGCATGAATGACTGATATGAAGACTTCCAAGACAGTGTCGACAGCATGATGTAAGCAATGGTTAATGAAACAAAGAACAGAGGTTGAGTGGAAGTAGAGATGTAGTATGAATGACAAGTTGGTTAGACAAATGAAGAGTGCAACTGCAGAAGAGTGAAATAAACAAGAGATAGAGTATAAATGTAACAATCGAAGAACAGAGGAGCTATATTTGTGAGAGTGTTTATAAATTCTTCATAGAAACTACATCTGCGATAGTGTTTATAAATTCCTTATAATCAGCAGCATGATGAAATTATCTGTGTATATAAATATTCAAAACTATTAGAAATAGTGGCAGAGGATTTTCACAAAGAAATCATGCAGATCCGCAAAGTCATGGTAAGATCTGCATTCGATCTAAAATTGGCGGTCAGGAAGCATTCCACACGAGATCCAACGATTAAGGATCAGTTCTGCAACAATAAAGATCAGATGGCTTATATTAGTCCCGCACTAGATCCAACGGTTAAGGATTAATTCCGACAGTTAGGTGGAAAATCCAAAGTTCCGCAAAAGATCAAGATCGGACGACTAAGATTAGTTTCACTAAAAGAGATCGATGATGCAGAAGAAAAAATGCGGGAAGGGAATTGCAGAAATAACGTTTAAATATACTTTGAACCCACAATCAGCAACCCGCAATTCGGAATATCAAAGTTCAAGAAAGACTCAGCAAAAGATCGACATTGTGAAAGAAAATTGTAGAAAGAAGCTTGTGGAAAGGAGCTTGCGGAAAGAAGCTTGCGGAAAGGAGCTTGCAGAAAGAAGCTTGTATAAAGGAGCTTGCGGAAACAATATTGCGCAAAGAATCTTGCTGAAAGGATCTTATGGAAAGGAGCTTACGGAAATTCGAGATATGATTTGAGGAAATGTTACATTTCCGCATCCCGCAATCTACATCTTATCTCAGATCAATGATCACGGAAGAGCCCACAAGAGATTAATGGTGTGGAATGATTGGTGTGAAAAGACAACTGTGGAAATCATGAAAAGACATTTTTGAAAAGTCACAAACCCGCATTCCGCAATCCGCATCTTACCTCAGATCAGGAGTCAGGAAAATGCCCAATGAATATCAATGGTGGGGAATCGTTGATGAGGAAATCATGGTGTTAAAATATGATTTCGAGGGGAGCAGGTCAATGATGCAGGCCCTCTTCGAAAGGGGGATTAGATCGATGATGTTGTAGTGGGATTGTATCATCCCTAGACATTAGTCCTGAAGTGATCGGTAGACTTTGGTCTCCAAGAAGGTGATAGGATTGCATCGTCCTTAAAATTATGTCCTAAAGTGAAAGGGACCGATCATCCCATAATTGAATCTGTAGACTTTAGTCTCCGAGAAGGTGATAGGATTGCATTATCCTTGGACTTATGTCCTAAAGTGATAGGGACCGATCATCCCATAATTGAATCCTTAGACTTCGGTCTTTCAAGAAGGTGATAGGATTGCATCATCCTTGGACTTATATCCTATAGGCCTGAGTTAGTCGCCAGGATATATAATAGCGAAGCTCTTTCCTAGTCTAAGAGGAAGAAAGAAGGGGTTTAAACCTGGGACTAGTAGGTTTATTGTTTTAATTTTGTCTTCATTTTAGACCTGCATTCCCCTTAAAATTCCAATTAGACCTGTAGGAATTCCCTTTAAAATTCCAATTTATCCATCAGGGTTTTATGTCTAAGTGTCACCCACAGGAAATAGTTTCAATCATGAAAATAAATTGTGTTTTGTTTGGGGCAGCATTCATTGTGTACTGTAATTACACCTTTGGTAGCTATATTTTATAGAAAGTAGCGTATCTGGGGGGTGATTGACTTCCCTATCATTATTTGCAAATACCTTTAAGATAATTGGTATTGCTTGGCTTCTAGGCTGAGTCGTATCCCAATTCCCATCACGCTCTCTGAGTCGCATCCCATCATGCTCTTTTCCTCATGGAGTTTCAATCCATGTACTAACAATTAATTCACTAATGTATAATTAAAGATCCATATAAAAGGATCTACCAAGTACTCAGCCGGATCAAATCTATGCTCAGCTAGATCAAATCTCTCAAGATGCAAACTTTTTTTTAGAGTGGAAACATTGAGGACATATGTAATCAAATATCCAATGTTTATGGTTTTAGTTTATTAATTTATATTGTTTTATATATATGGTATTCTAAATAATTTAAATTAATTTAAGACCAATGTTATTTTTAATAATTTTTTAATAATTTTTTATAAGGATACATGTACTCTAAGATGAGCACAAAAGGAGTTACACATCTCTCCCTTATGGGTAGTAGAATGCACCTCTTCAATGCAACAAAGAAAGATTAACTATACATAAATACACTTCTTCATCAATATTTAAAATTCTATTCTTCCTCTTCCCCGTCTATCTACTTTCCTATAAAAACTGATTTTCCCAGTTTTTTTTTCATCTAGCCAGTTTGGGAAGGACAGAGAGACCTAAGTCTGGGTGGGACAAAGGGAAGGTTTCTAAAAGCATTAAACCTTGTTATACTTTCAAGGTAGACACCAAATGTTGCATGCACTCTATCGCTTTATAAATCAGTAAGGAGGGCTGGAATGCATGAAACCTACTCATAGTGAATGGTTGAGGGTCAAGTGAGTGTTGCAACAAGTTGTAGTTCAACCTCACTTCATATTACGTATACAATATCAACCGGATATATTACTTTTTATTTATAAATAAATGAAAAAGAAACAATGAACTAACTAGTAACAACTATATTAATAAGATTAATATGTTTGGAATACATGGACAAGTATATATTTGAATTATTAATAGATATCTAATAAGCTAATAATTGTAAAACCATTGAAGTTAAGCTAACATTTAAGATAATAGTTGTAAAGTCATTGAAGTTAAGCTAATAGACTTTGTATCTAATAGTCAATTTAAAAGTTAATATATATATATTTGAATTATTAATAGTTATCTAATAAGATAATAGCTGTAAAACCATTGAATTTAAGCTAATACTTAAGATAATAGTTGTAAAATCATTGAAGTTAACTAATAATTGTATCTACTAGTCAATTTAAAAGTTAATATACCAATATCTAATAGTCAGTTTAAAAGTTAATATACCAGAGATTGCAATTGAAGTTAAAGTTAATCTAATAGTTGTATGTAATAATCGAATAGTTGTACATCATACTTATCACATGTTAACTAAGCTATTTTTTTATTTTTTTGAAATTGTTAATTATGAATTTTGAACGATGCCCATAAAATCAATTTGGGTCGTACACTTGTTTCATTCCCGTCCATAGATGAAAAACATGCGAACTCATTACTCTTGGTGTCTATTTTGGGGGGTTATGAGAAAATCATTGTTGTTTTTGCAAGTTTGTCAACTTCTAGCAAAGAAAAAATAGATTTGTATTTAAAATTTCATTTTCTAGTAAAAAAAAAACTTGTAAATAATTGTATTAGCTTTCATTTTTTATAATTTTTTATTGGCATTTGATATGCCATTTTTGCATGTGTTTGATAGTATGTTATGAAATTATGATAAATAGTCATGCTTTTAGACAACAGTTTATTCATTACTCAACTATTGTTCATTCAATATATATATATATATATATATATATATGTTATGATGATCTAGACAGATTGTACTAAAATCTGCATATAAGTTTGTATCGAACAGCTGCATGCCATAATTATTAGAATTTTTTGAAGTGGACCAATCTAAAAAACTAGCATAAAACTAACATGTTTATTTTGACACAACATCTTCCCTAATTTCCAATTCAAAACAAAAAAAATGAAAGTACCATTTTGAAGACAACACATCAATGTTTTCTACCATGATTTTTCCAAAAAATTTCATCGTATCTTTAAGAAGTTATTGAATTTTCATTTCAATGAATTCTGTTAAATTTTGAAGCAATCCAGACACCTTCTAAGAAATATAATAAATAAAATTAGTGGATCACACCAAATTCAACAAAATTCGCATCTATAGAACGTAGATTGAATTATGCAACTAATGGTATTATTTTTGAGGATAAATTCTAATTATTTGATATGATTAGATCTCTCTAAAATTGGAAGAAGAGTCCGAAATGGGATGGAATACAATTTATGAAAATTTACAGGTTTTTGACCGAATTGATCTTTCGGCCAAAAGTTAGTTTTAACGGATGGAAAAGAGTTCGACCGAACTAATAGTTCAACCGAAAAACCCTATTGATTTTTTTTCGTCGTCCGGAAAAAACTTGAAACGTTTTTTTGAAAAATCATTTCGATTCATATTTATAATAATCATGTATACACATATTTTCACATTTTTGGAAAGATCACCGTTTTACACAGTTATAGACGAAGGCTCTTTTCTAGTAAGTGTTCTTAAAAATTATCTGCTAAGATGAAGGATCTTTTTCTTTGATAATAAACATTCTTTTGGAAAATTTGTTATGGTAAAATGTTCTTAGAAACTATCTTCTGAAATGGAGGCTCTTTTTCTTTGATAGTAAAGATTCTTTTGGGAAATTTTTTTATGCTAAAATCTTACTTTTAATGGTAAAATGTTTATAGTAAAGTGTTTTTAGAAATTATCTTCTAAGGTGGAGACTTTTTTTCTTTACTGAAGATGTTTCTGGGAAATATTTTATGGTACAAATTTTCTTAAAAATTCTTCACCAATTTATTCTATGTGCTTTTTTTTAAAAATTATTTTCAGCAATATTTTATGGACACGTCTTTTAAGGTGAATTTTTTTCTTTGATGATTAAGATTCTCTTGAGGGAAATTTATTCTAAGGTGAAGGTATACATTGAATAATCATAGAAAACAAAAAAGCGCGAAAGAGGAAATGTCGCACTCAAGATGATGCCTTACATAATGAGAAACAAAGACTCAAATACCATGAAAAAATAAACAAAAGAGTACAAATATTGAAGACATCGCTAATGATGATGTAATTAGAGATTGGATCAAAAATGTTGATGATATGAATTTTCAAAATCAAACTCAAGAAGAAATTGAACTAGGTATGTACAAATATTATAAATTTGTTTAAAATGTAGTTACTGGTTTTTGTAAATGATTGTATTTTTGAAAATAATTTCCAAATGCAGATATAGATTTATGTCCTAATGTTGATCAAGATGTTGAAGATGTTGAAGACATTGAAGAATCAGAAAACGATGCAAATATTCAATCCAATAGAGGTATATATATATATANTTGGTTATTAAAAAAATTTAAACCATGTAATTATAATTATAATTATGAGTCATATTTTTATGTTTCAAGTTAAGTATATTTGAAATATGCTAAAGTAAAATTGAAATTGAAATTGAAATATATATAGGTGGCTTCATCATTGAAGATGGTATGTTACAAAATGTTGATAGAGAAAAATTCGAAAACACAAAACCTTACAATATTGTACGATATCGTGCTAAAAAGATACAAGAACAATTTTTGGAAAAAGAATTAGTGGCAACACAAGCTCAAATTTTGAGGTGTTTGTTAGTCTCCAAGAAGTTGAGGGAATCTTGGTCATTATTGGATATTCAAAAGAAGACAAAATATTCAAAGGTGAATCAAAATGTGTTCAAAAATATAGCCGATGCAATAAAAACTATTGGAAAATCCAAAAAGAAAGATACTAGTGTTGCACGTAGAATAACACAAACAACGATTATTTCATCTAGTACTAGACAAAAATGTTTGACAATGCAGATCGCAAAGGTTATCGAAACATCACGGAAAACATTGTACAAATATAACAAACTTCGATTACAAATAGATGCAAATGATGAGCTTGCTTGTTGGACAATTATGTGTAGACAACCCTATAAAGATAGGGTCGGTGAAAGTGTTAAAGCTATGATGCATGAATATTGGGTGGAAAATTCTCGTGTTTCACCAAATACAAGGGATTTGATATGACGAAGAATATCTCGAAATCAGTATGAAATCCATCCAAAACATATATTGGAGATGACTCAAATACAATTGTTCAATAAATTCAAAGATGAACACAGAGAATTGAATTTGTCAATCAATACATTTGTACAACAGAAGCCATGGTATGTTAGACCTATCACTAATCGTGAAACATGGTGTTGTCGCTATCATGTTGAGTTTGAATTATATTATGACACATCCCTTCGGTTTGGTAAAACATTTTAGCCGAATTCACCTCCTTCCACAATTCATGCTTTTATATCTGAAATTCTATGTGAAAGAGATAGTCATGAGATATTTTACAACAAAACATGTGTCGGTGGAAAGAAATGTGATCATTGTGGAAATCTAGCTTTATTCCACCATAAATATCCTATTGATATTAATGATCAGTCATTGTCAAATATAATAGTTGATTGGAAGAGATTTGAATATGTCAGGATTCATCTCTGAATCTAGTTTCCAATTATATAATAATTGTTTCATTTCAATTTGAATTTCTATTTATTAATAATTTTTTTCTAAACCTTATCCCTTAATAATTGTATTACTCTGAAAATCGCCCGAAATGAAAATTCAATATCATAACAAAGACAACACCAAAAAAATTGAAATATTCATAGAGATCGTAATTGCCTTGTCCTCTTCAAAATGGTACTTTTAGTTTTTCCAATAAGAGCCACACTAAAAGAAAAATTGAAGCTCACCAACATGTGTCGATAATGCACCATTTTCTGAACTTATGTTGTTCGATAAATAATAAAAAATAGTTCACAAGTCCGAAAAACCTAAAAATAAAGTCCATGCACAAGTTCAATCTCTGTTGATTATGAGTATAAATTTTTCTTCCCTAAAATGAATAACTATATCTAAGAAAAATGTGGTGCACACAGGTCACTCATTATTCATACTTAAAATTTTAAAGTATATGTCGTCCGTGGACATCAAATTTGCCCCACTATATGTCAATAATTTTAAAAAAAAATGAGTACCTAGCTAATTCAATTCTGTAAAACATATGTGTTTACTTCAAGGTGAAATTCCTAAGGAAGATATCGGTTTGAAGGGGTTGAAGTTGAAAAACATAAAATTTTGTTGTTTGTTTTGTCAAAAAACAAGCAAAATTGTTTCCCGACTTCATGTTTTCACCGGTCACTTATTCCCGCAATTCTATAAGTTCTACAAATGCTCTTTCAAAAAGAATATATTTACAAGAAGATAAAATCAGTGTTACATAGTTTTTGAATAAGTTTGAAAAAGAAATTTATAAATACATCAAACATTCACATAGAGCATGCTGGAAAGACATACAATTCAAACAATCACATGATGTTTTTCTAGTAGGGACTATTTTTTTGTGGTTTATTTCGTAGAGAATTACACAAATGAAGCACAAAAAGAAATACGAAATGAATATTATCATTCTTACCAAGTTTCTATATTTGTCTATGTTCTATATAGACATGCTCAACACAATGTTGAGTATATAGTTGTCATTGATGTCAAAGGTGTTCACGAATGACAAAGGAATAACCAGTGGATATGATGGCAAGACAAACTCAGTGAAAGACTAAGGTAATGATGGCATGGCATGGCATAGTTAAGGATGTGGTATGACACAAATGATGACATGGAATATCATGGTGTTGATGATGTCATAAAAGTTCATTTATAACAAATGTAATGGATGATAAGATAGCATGAATGACTGATATGAATACTTCCAAGACAGTGTCGATGGCATGATGTAAACAATGGTTAATGAAACAAAGAAAAGAGGTTGAGTGGAAGTAGAGATGTAGTATGAATGACAAGTTGGTTATACAAATGAAGAGTGCAATTGCAGAAGAGTGAAATAAACAAGAGATAGAGTATATATGTAACAATCGAAGAACAAAGAAGCTATATTTGTGAGAGTGTTTATAAATTCTTCATAGAAACTACATCTGTGATAGTGTTTATAAATTCCTTATAATCAGAAGCATGATGAAATTATTTGTGTATATAAATATTCAAAACTGTTAGAAACAGTGGCAGAGGATTTTCACAAAGAAATCATGCAGATTCGCAAAGTCATAATGAGATCCGCATTCGATCTAAAATTGGCAGTCATGAAGCATTCCACACGAGATCCGACGATTAAGGATCAGTTCTGCAACAATCAAGATTAGATGGCTTATATTAGTCCTGCACTAGATCCAACGATTAAGTATTAATTCCGATAGTTAGGTGGAAAATCCAAAGTTCCACAAAAGATCAAGATCGGATGGCTAAGATTAGTTTCACTGAAAGAGATCGACGATGCAGAAGCAAAAATGTGGAAAGGGAATTGCGGAAATAATGTTTAAAGATACTTTGAACCCACAATCCACAACCCGCAATTTGGAATATCAAAGGTCAAGAAAGTCTCCACAAAAGATTGACGGTGCGAAAGAAAATTGCGGAAAGAAGCTTGCGGAAAGGAGATTGCGGAAAGAAGCTTGTGGAAAGGAGATTGCGGAAATAATCTTGCAGAAAGGATCTTGCAGAAAGAAGCTTGCATAAAGGATCTTGCGGAAAGAATATTGCGCAAAGAATCTTGCAGAAAGGAGCTTATGGAAAGGAGCTTGCGGAAAGTCGAGATATGATTTGAGGAAATGTTACATTTCCACATCTCGCAATCCACATCTTATCTTAGATCAACGATCACGGAAGAGCCCGTACAAGATCAATGGTACAGAACGATTGGTGTGAAAAGACAACTGTGGAAATCACGAAAAGACATTTTGGAAAAGTCACAAACCTGCATTCCGCAATCCGCATCTTACCTCAGATTAGGAGTCAGGAAAACACTCAATGAATATCAATGGTGGGGAATCATTGATGAGGAAATCATGGTGCGAAAATACGATTTCGAGGGAAGCAGGTCAATGATGCAGACCCTCCTCGAAAGGGGGATTAGATCGATGATGTTGCAATGGGATTGTATCATCCCTCGACATTAGTCCTAAAGTGATCGGTAGACTTTGGTCTCCAAGAAGGTGATAGGATTGCATCGTCCTTAAACTTATGTCCTAAAGTGAAAGGGACCGATCATCCCATAATTGAATCTGTAGACTTTAGTCTCTAAGAAGGTGATAGGATTGCATTATCCTTAGACTTATGTCCTAATGTGATAGGGACCGATCATCCCATAATTGAATCCTTAGACTTCGGTCTTCGAGAAGGTGATAGGATTGTATCATCCTTGGACTTATGTCCTAAAGTGATAGGGACCTATCATCCCATAATTGAACCCATAGACCTCGGTCTCCGAGAAGGTGATAGGATTTCATCGTCCTTGGACTTATGTCCTAGAGTGATAGGGACCGATCATCTCATAATTGAATCCATAGACTTCGGTCTTCGAGAAGGTGATAGGATTGCATCATCCTCAGACTTATGTCCTAAAGTGATAGGGGTTGATCATCCTGTAATTGGATCATGTGTATTGCAGGTTATGTTGTTGTAGATGATGATGTTGATCAAGAGATCAAGTGTTGATGTAAAGGTTCGAGCGATCAAGTGTTGCAAAGGATCAGGTGATCGAATACCGCAAATATGAAGATCAAATATGAAGACTAGTTAATTTTTGCTGCAAAGGATTAAGTGATCGAGTGCTACAGAAGATGAAGACTGATTGAGTGTTGCTGAAAAGGATAAAGTGATCAAGTGTTGCAAAATATGAGGATCAAAGATGAAGGCTCAGTGTTGTAGAAGATGATATTCCAATGCTAAAGATGTTGAATATGTTCCAGTAACTATTCCAGTTACTAATGATTGTTTAAAACTTCCAATGACATATAGATGTATCACCTTGATGATGTTGTAGATGATCTTTCTCCTTACTCCTACAGTTGATGTTGTTGATGTTAGTAGAATACCCTTCTCTTTAAGGGGAGATGTTGAAATATTGTAACTTTGAATAATATTCTAAATGTATTTTATTGTTGTAACCTATCAAAGATGTTTTATTCCTCCGTAGGGATGTTACTATTGTATTTGGTCATCATAGAGTCATGAGGTAAAACCTCCATTGTAAGTCGGGTCAATAGAACCCTCCTAAATATAATATAATATTGTTTTGTGTCTTCCTAGGTGAAGTCAACCCAGTAATTTTGTTGGGGTTGACTTGTTAGGGAAAACGTTAAGTGAAAGAAAGAGTATAAATAAAGGATGTGTGTTCCTCATTTGACACACACACTCACTTGTGTATAGCGCATAAGAGAGAGAGAGAGAGAGAGACTTATCTGCAAGGAGAAGGAACACCTGTTTGGGGTTTTGTCTTTGTACTTTTGATACATCTATATAGAGGAATTTTTGTTGGGTTTTCTTTCCCATGAGTGTTTCCCAGGATAAATCTCTGTTTTCTTTTGTGTGGTTTTGCTTGTCTTTCTTTCAGTGATCCTTTTGTATATGGTTATGATGTTATGATGCTAAATGTTATTAGATCTTGTATAACCATTAAGAACTTAACATGGGGACAATTGGATGAGCACGTTGAAGCAACTAACACCCCGTACCAGATGGAATCCAATGGAAGTGTGAGCCCATGGGAATACCACATCTTGATTTCTTTAGATGAGACTATGCAAGCATAATGTTGGTAGAACCTTGTTTTGCTTGTTTTAGCTTTCGGTTATATTTTGGCTCATTTTTCTTAATTGTATTGAGAGTTTTATCCATCTATGTTCAAACCTAGTTTTCATTTATAGGGAAGAATTTGAAACATTTTTATCTAGATCCTATGCTGGTTCTAATAACTCGATCAAAATTTATTGAGTCTCAATTTTCCTCTCATGGGAAGACTACTCTAATTTTTTTTTTCTATTAAGCATTTGTCTCTTAAGCTAGATTGAATAGCTATGGTTGGTTGGCATGGTTTCCAAGGCAGCAAGACAACCACAATGTTTCTTTTGTACATTATGTAATTTCACAGTCAATAAAAGGTACTTCTTCTTTCTTACAAAAGAAAGATATGTCTATAATTCCATGTGATGGTATACTTATACACATTAACTTGTCACCATGGTTGATAGGTCATGTCTTTTAATTATGCCATGTCCCTTCGTTGGGATGTAGCACTTCCTTTATATTTATTATTAGTTTTTATTTATTTATTTAATGTGATATATATACATATTATTTTCATTACAACTTGTGCCACATCAACATGTGTTGGTGTGGATTTAGGTGTCGCCTCGATTAATCTATGTTTATAAATTGATTAAACATTAGTAAAACATTTATTAATCAATGTTTAAGGGAGAAAATAGAACATGGTATGCATTCCACATTAATTAAGGGACCCTACCGAGGTCAATACCAAGTCACACTAATGTTTATTAATGAACATTTATGGAAATAAAATAAAAAATAGGGTGCATATTGTATAGATTAACTAACATTACGCACATTGAAAAATCAACATTTGCTTCATACCATCCCATTGACATGTTTCAAATAATGTTCTGACATGAAATTGATATTTTTAATGTTGATGTAGAGAAACGTAAGCTAATAAGCTAGAAAGTTTGTATCCATTATTTCAAAAATAAACTTGGCACTTTTTTTGTTTTCATAAGTTAAAAAGTTATGAGGATCAATAGTGTTACAAAAATTGTGAGATTGAGACTTATGTGTGCAAAAACAAGGCATTACAAGAAAAAGTGACCATCATATTCCACTTTCTTTGTATCACAAAGAGTATATATTATTTCATTATGTGGAGTTTTAGTTTTTATACAATGCCCAAATTTAATATGAATTTTGTTTGAGAGTTCATTTCTATTTTAACAATGTTAATTTTCTTCTTTAAATTAGCTAGTGAAAATATATTTTTGATATTCTAACTTGGGGTTTATGATCTCTTTATACTAAATTAAATATCTCTTAAATTCTCCATTTCTTCGTTGTACCATAACTTCTCTTTAAATTTAGATGTGATAGTGCTTTTAATGGCATCAATATTTTGAGGAGTGGCTTCTCCCATATAGTTCAAAGGTTTAGCCAAGAATCATCATCCTTATGCCATAATCTCTTAAGTGATCTCCACTAACCTTTACTAGAATTTGAAGTAAAAATAGGAAATCTATTAACCTTGATGTTAATTACCTTATGCTTGTACATCAAGTATTTAATCATGGAATTACTCTCATTGGGTGGAAAACCAACCAACCTCTCTAATGCATTACCCATGGCCAAGAACTCATTATATTATATATCTACTATTTAATTACATATCAAATTGTGTTAGACATTGGAGATCAAAGTTAGACAGAGTTTTTGAATGATAAGATATTCTTTTGATTGTAAACATTTACTGGCCTTATGGTTAAAGGCATAGTGGAGACCTCTAAAGAGAAAAATAGGTAGTCATACTAGAGGAAAGATTTGAAAATGGGACACAATTAAGTGGAACCAAAAAGGACTTCAATAAAACCTACACATACAACTTTGACAATTGTTAGCATTCCATCTCTAGTGAGGTGCCACAAAGACACCATTATGATCATGAGTTGAGAGACAACTTCACTCCTAGTAGTTTAGTAGTTTCATTGAAGGAAATATTTAAAAAAAATATGAGTCGGATCCTTCCAATAATGAAAAGAGACCCATTCTTACGAATTGATTGAATTAACAAAAACAACTCCTATACTAACTAATAAAATAACTATCTTGACTTAAATTAAAAGAATATAAACCCTTGCACAACGAGCCATAGTCCATTGTGGAAGCGATGACAATTTTTGTTAGGGGAAACAAACCTTTTGGTGTCGAGTGGTGGTGGTTGAACTGATATCCATTGTTTCACGCTCTACTTCCTGGTGGAATGGAGGCATTTTCAAGTGGTGGTTCTCATCATTCCTCAACAAAAGTGGATCTATGGTGGGTGGTGTCCCTTCTCCATGGAGGCAATGGCGTGAAGTTGCCTAATCATGCATTTGGAGGCCCCCTCAGGCGTTATACGATTGTGATTCTTTTGGAAGGAGGAGCCTCCCAAGAAGAAGATGGTGGTGGCGGAACCATCCCCTAGAAAGTCGACGACCCAATTTATGCTAGATTAGAAGCGACGACTCTCATCAGTATTGGGAATTGTAGTTTGTGAAGGGACTTGTTTCAGTTCTTCTCAAATGGTAAATTCTCTTGGCATCTTCACTTCTTTTTTTGTTCTTTCTGAGTAAGTTTTTTTGAGTTTTTCTTAGCATATTGAAGATCTACTAATACTTTGTAAAAAGGTGATAAAAAGGTTTCAATCCAAATTTTAACTTTTTAAACTGTGCTTTTTTTAATGGTTAGACACTTGTATGACCAATAACTCTATTGAACACTATGTTCTATTTTTATTAATAGAATAAAAACAAATCGTGGAAACAAAGAGGGTTGAAATGATGAGAAATTAAAATTATACTATGTTATAATAATAGGTCAAAAGGGATATACATAAATCTATAGTGAGTGACCTATATTAAGATAATAAAAAAAGGGGATGGATGTATAAAAAATTGTTAGAATCGTGTAATATGAAAGAAAGGACCCATGCATATTATTACAATACCTTTTCATTTCATTTGTATATGATCCATGTTCATATTATTACTTTTTTTCTCTTAAGAAAAAACATCAAAGTTCATTTATATTAAATAAACTATTTTGTACATAAATAAGAAAAAATATCAAAATTCATTTATATTAAATTAACTATTTTATATATAAATTAACTAAACATATATTATGATAATAAAAATCATGACAAAGATAATAAAAAAACATCTAGATGATAACAAGGACTTATACAAGTCACCATATAAGGGAAAAAACAAAAAAAACCAGGTGATTAGTTAACTATGATATAATGTTTTGTTTGGCAATGAACTATCGTGATCATAAAAGTACACAACCATTATTAGGTGTCAACAATATTGTATTGCTTTGAAATCAATGCTCAATCTTCCCCTTATTCTTATCATTATTATTATTATTAGTTTAGGGTTGAATCTTGATATAGTATGTAGTACATCTAATTATGCTACATTTAATAGTCATGCCATGAGATATTTAAAATTAAGGAGCCCCTAAGCGTACGCTTAGGTATATTTTAAAATAATTAAGTTATCAATTTAAAAATAATTGAATCCATCAAGGGTCTCGACTGTTATCCAGTCAGTCGAATCCCCTTCTATAAAGTAGTTGACCCTCTGTTATGAGACGCGGGTACGATCACAAGTAGCCCACCTAAATTGCTTTTAAAAAAAAAAAACACATCACCACCATATTCTAGATGTATTGAACTTAATTTAACTTAATACCATAAACAAAAGTAAAAATAAAGCAAAGAGTTCCTATATATTAATTAGGAAATAAATAAACATAATGTATTTTAAGAGCACATTACATGTGTCATGAGTTACATCAAATGTAAATTTCAAGTAAGATTAAATACTTTTTTTAATTCATTAGGAATCTTTCCACTATCAAACACTATCAATGAACATTTCGATGACACGCGACCATGTTACTATAAGCGGTTAATGATTGATGTAAATCAGTTTATTATGAAAGCTAAGAGTCACATTACACTTTACGCTTAATAGAAGAACCTTAAATGCTTAAGAGTCACATGACATGAAGTAGAGTGACTTTTTGTTATTCATTTTTATTTATTAAGTATTTTATTTTATAAAAGAGTATTTGAATGTGTCTAATGGTTAAGAGCATGTGTTATGTTTTTGGAGGTTGCAGGTTCAAAATCGACGGGGTAGGGTTGTTCATTGGCCTATTGTGACAAGGCTGGAAGGGTAGGCGATCATTGGGATAGAGGCTCACCGTGGTAGGGTTCAGGACGTCTTGGCCCCTGCTAAGTCACAAGTTATTGGTATATCTGAAACCTTTCAGTGAGATGAGATGGTGCTAGGTTGGTGGAGGGCGCTGGGCTAGTGCATCATTGCAGGCACTCCATGGCGGCATTTGCCCTTGACCCTGTGACGGTCGCTGCTGGTTTCAGGGGCTCTCGTGTTTGTTTTTCCTTCCTTTATCATGTGGGGCTGGATATTATTTGTTTCCTGTCATCGTGGGTGGGTTTCATGCTGGTGTCAGGGTTTGCAGGGTGGTTATTTCCAATCGGTAGCCCTCTTGGAGTCCCTCCCCTTCACTGGGAGACTAGTACCAACCAAGAATAAAAATAAGTGGGAAGTTTATCATTTTTTTCAGCTGCCTTCCTGGAATTCAGATTTGTCGGGTTCGCCACCCCTGCATGGGTTTCTCCGTCTTTGTTTTGGTGTTTCTATCGTCAGTCCCCATCGACACTTTCTGGGTTGACTTCTGTTAACCTCTGTCGTACACTGGCATTTTGGGTTTCTACTTTTGGATTTTCTTGTCGCCTTGACTGGCACACAGCCCTTTTTCGCGGCCTCTCCTTCGGTTTTTTGGTCATTCTTTTGGCATCAGGGGTTTTTTCCCTTCACTCTTTCTGTTTGTTTTTTCTTGTCCTTAGGTCTCGCACTGACTCCAACTAACCCTACCTTCTGGGTTAGGGTTTCTTCCATTTTCGGCTTGGGTTTACGTGTGCTGAATTCTGTTTACCTTGGTTTGTCACGGAGACTTGGGGTTTCTTACATCGGGTTTCTTGGTCTTCTCTCCTGGCACGCGGTCCTTCTCTCCTGGCCTATCCTCCGTTAGTTTTGACTTTCTGTTGGTGGCTGGGGCTTTTGCTGACGGTGTTATCATATCTTGCGATCGTGGGCTGACTCAGGATTCTCATTGGGTTGGGGTTTCCCCCCCAACCGCTCTGGGCTCGGTGGCTTGGGTCACGATTTAGTTCTGGCGGGCTTTGGTTACCATGGGCATGTGACTACGGCTTGCGGTTTGGTTTTCTGTCTCGTTCTGTTTGTGTTGACCACGGGGGTCTCTCCCACATGGATGAGCTGGCTGCTCCCATGCGCTATAGCCGCAAGAGACATGCCAAGTTTATTAAAATCCAGGAAGGGCGCTTTCGCTTTGTCCTTGGTCATGACATCTTCATGGATAGAGTTTCTTCACTTTGCTCTTGTGCTCTCGTTGGGCGACTGGAGTACTGCAAGATGGGTAAGTTGGCCTGGGTGGAGTGGGCTACGGAGCATTGGAAGCCCCTCTTTGACTACATTCCCACTATCAGTTTGTTATCGAACAGGTGGATTGTTTTCGTCTTTTCGGAGGAGGAGCACTGCACCCGTATCCTCGAGGGTATTTGGCGCATTAGGGCTGGATCCCTAGTTCTTAGGCGTTGGCATTCTCGTTTTGACCCTCTTCGGGAAAGAATGACGAAACACCATTTATGGGTGCTGCTTCCACACCTTCCATTCCCTCTTTGGAACAAACATGTCCTAGAAGGTATCGCCAATACTATTGGTAGGTTTGTTGATGTCGAGCCAGATTTCCATCTCACCTATGACAAGAGGATTGCTCGGGTTCTTGTCGAATTGGACATCTCACTTGGTTTACTTGCGAAAGTGGAAATACTCTGTAATGAAAGGCTCTTGGTCCAACAGCTCGACTACCTCCATGTGTCATTTCGATGCAGCTATTGTCATGAGGCGGGTCATCTCCGGTGTTCTTGTCCATCCCTAAGATATGGAAGTGCTGACTCGGGCTCAGAAGTCTCTCTGAATATCTTCAATCAGGATGATCCCATACTACAGGAACACATTAATCCAGGTACTCATTCCAATCCTCACTCCCCTTCTGAGGTTGTCTCTGATACCTTTTTGGACGCCATTGACGATTTGATACTGTCACGCTCTAAGGTTCCTATACCTGATCCCTCCCCAGCCCCCATTCCCCTCGATGATACTTTATCTCCGATGCCTAAGACCCTACCGATACTTGAACAGGAACTTCCTGGTTTCTCGTCGCCTCCTGTATCGAACACTTTCTCATCACTTAGGCTTTCTCCGGCAACTACAAGCTCTCCTCCCCTCACTACTCCTGAACATACCCTTATCACACTGCCTACACCATCCTCGCACCACACTACTGCATCGACTCTACCTTCTTTAACATCTCTTGTAGACTTCCCACCACTCTCTCACCCAAGAACTCCACCGACTGTTACTCCATCCTCCAACAGTCCTACCACATCCCCTTCCTTCTCTGACCCCTCTCTTCAAAAATCATTGTCCATTTTCACGGATATGACCCCTACTTCTCCTTCCACCCTTCACCTCAACTCCATACGTTTTGCCAATGTGACTGTCCGAAAAAAAAAAAGATAAGTCGATGGTGGACCTATCCTCGTCTTCTCCTCCCTATATACCCATTTATGTCCACATCAAAGATATGGCCCGTGGCATGCCTTCCCGAGGACTTAGAGCGATGTCTCCCCATCCGGTTGTTCCATGATGAAGCTTTTATCCCTCAATGTCAGGGGTCTTGGAGGTAAGACTAAAATTTATAACCTCCATGCTCTCTTCCAGTCTCTTGGTCCGGATATGATTCTCCTACAAGAAACCATGTGTAGTTCCTCCCTTGCTTTACTTGCCTTCTCTAAACTTCTTCCTTCTTGGGAATTCTGTGCGATCAGTGTATCGAGCCTATCGGGAGGACTCCTTATGGCCTGGAATCCACATAGGGTTAAGTGTTGTGCCTTCCAGACCTGTGCAGGCATCCTGGTTTAGGCCTCTTTTCATGGTATGTCCTCCCCTATCGCCATCCTTAATGTATATGGCCCCTATCGTGATCGTGAACTTTTCTGGGAAAAGGCACTCAGAGGGGATATCCTTAACATCCCGAATCTTGTTCTGGGGGGGGACCTAAACCTTACACTGAACTCCTCAGAGATTTGGGGACAAAAGGCTTCCTCTGACCGCCTTTCTCAACACTTTTTGTCCCTTTTTGACTCGGCGGGTCTTGTGGATTTGGCTCCATAGTCTGCAGGGCCTACTTGGCAGAATGGTCGTGTGGGTGCAGATGGTATCAGTAAAAGATTAGATAGATTTTTAATCTCAGCATCCATGATTCCATTGTTGGGGATACACAGGGTGTGGACATAGTGCGCTAACATTTCTGACCACTACCCTATTTGCTTTGAATGGAACAGGCAGAGGGGTTCCTGTAACTATCCGTTTAAATTTAATCGTTCATGGCTCAATGATCCTACTTTCTCTGATTGGTTATCAATGCGATGGCCTCATCTTACCCATGGTGACTATACTGATGGTCTTAACTCCCTCTACCATAAGTTGCGTATGCTTAAAAATGAAACGAAGGTATGGATCAAGGACAAACAGGCTCGGATGGACTCTGAGTCCAATAGTCTCGACCGTGCCATTGTTTCCCTCTTCTTGGGTACATCTAATGGTATCATCTCTTATGAGGATATGGAAAAACTGATCCACCTTAGGTCTGAAAAGAAGAAGATTCTGGATCATTATTTGCTGACTTGGCAATTAAAAAGACGTACAAAATGGGCCCTACAGGGTGATTCGAATACCAAATATTTCCACATGCTGGCTTCTGGCAGGAGAAATCATAACATGATTTGGTCCTTGGCTGATGAGGATGGCAACAGCTATAAATATGAGGCAGTAGTCAAAGAACTGGGTCAGTCACATTTTGCAAATATATTCAGGGATGATGGTGGCACATGTTTGCTGCAACAACTTAAGGTTGTCATGCTTTATCCTAAGATGATATCAGATGAGAATGCATCCAATCTCACCTGTCCTGTTACTCATGGGGAAATTGAATCTGCATTTAAATCTTTTAAAAAATATAGGAGCCCAGGTCCAGACGGTTGGCCTATCGAGTTCTATTTGCACTTTTTTGATCTTATGGGTCATGAATTATTGGCCGCCGTTGATTCTACCAGGGTCTCAGGTATTATCCCATCCTCACTGAACTCGACCTTCCTCGCTCTGATACCCAAAATCGATAAACCTCAGACCTTTGCAGATTTCAGGCCCATCTCATTATGTAATCTATTATATAAATTGATCTCTAAGGTCATTGCGGTCAGGATCAAGCCCTTTTTGGACTCTGGTATCTCTCAAGAACAATTCGGCTTCCTTAAAAACCATCAAATCATTGAGCCAATTGGTATTGTACAAGAGACTCTCCACTCTGTTAAAACGAAAAATATCTGTGCATTCATCCTCAGACTGGACTTGATTAAGGCCTTTGATTGTGTTAACTGGACCTATATCCGTCTCATCTTAATCTAGATTGGGATCCCTCTCCTGACTGTTAACTGGATTTTGGGCTGCCTCACCTCTGCAAAATTTGTTGTTCTGATCAACGGGACCCCTTCAAAGTTTTTTTCTGCTACTAGGGGCATTCGACAAGGTTTCCCATTATCACCATTGCTCTTTATCCTTGTCATCGAGGGTCTCAGTCTATTAATCACTGATGCATGGAACCATGGTCTTATCCGTTGCATTCAGATCACTTCCTCCCTTGCTCTTACCCATCTTCTTTTCGTGGATGATGTGATCTTAATGGGAACCGACACAATTCAGGAATGGGTTGCATTTTATGTTATTCTTGATACCTTCTATGAGGCATCCGATATGTGTATCAGCCTTGATAAATCTTGCTTCCTATTCAATAATATTGATGCAGTCAATTACCTGGACATTGCCAAGGTCCTACCATATCAGATGGAGCCGATTTCTTCTGGTTTTAAGTACCTTGGATATTATATTAAACCACTTGGCTACAGGGTTTGTGATTGGAATTGGCTGGTACAGAAATTTGAAAAGAGGATTGGTCTATGGACCCACAAGCTACTCTCTTTGGGAGGCCGTCTGATCCTTGTCCAGTCTTTGCTTTCTAGTATTTCGGTTTATTGGTTGGGACTAGCTCCCATCCCAGCATCTATCCTGCACAAGCTCAGGAGCATCATGTTCGCTTTCTTATGGGGATCCACCAAAAATAATAGAAGATACCATTTGGTTAACTGGCAAAGTCTCTCATGGCCAAAGGAGTATGAGGGATGGGGGATAAAAAATCTACACTGGTTCAGCATTGCTCTCTGCCTCAAAAAAATTTGGATGGCTCTATCAAATGAAGGATTGTGGCATTGTGTACTTACCAACAAATATATGAAACACTACACGGTGGTTGCTTGGCTCAGAGGTAAGAGGTTCTGTTCTCGTGGGGTATCTAATATATGGAGGGGTTTTTACAGACTCTTCCCTGGCTGGGAAGTCACCTTGCATGGTAGGTGGGTAATGGTGAAGATATAATGATTGGTATTGACCCGATTAGTGGTGTCCCTTCCTCACTTAACTTACCTAACAAGCTGAGATCCTTTCTGGAGGATTTGGACATCAATACACTTATGCAAGCCCACAATACTTTATCGAACTCTTAGCACTACTGGTACACTGCCGAGGAGCTGTGTATTGATGGGGTTTGGAAAGAAGCCTGGAATACATACATGAGGGGTCTGGTACACTGCAGTATACGTCTCACAACACACTCTGATTCTCTTGTTTGGGGCTTTAACAAAAAGGACGGCTCTATATCTGCTAAACTTGTATATGATTGCATAGTAAATTCTTTTTCCCCTTCTTATGGCAATCAGCTTCACTCTTTATTATGGTCCAGTGCTATCCCACGCAAAATCGGATGCTTTATATGGCTGGTACTAAGGAATAAAATCCTTACCTGGGACAAACTTCATAAATAGGGGTGGTCTGGTCCAAGGATATGTGCTCTGTGCTATTTTGATGAGGAATTCGTCATACATATCTTCTCACGATGTATTGTTTGGAAGAATGTACTTGACCACATTTGTGATCAGTTTCAGCTACCTCCTCCTCCTCACGCTGGTTCACCTGTTATGTTGTTGGAAAATTGGGCTGTAATCTTCCCCAGACACTCGGCTCCAAGTTCTATCCCACTCCATATGATGTGGGCCATATGGAAAGCACAGAACCTATCCTTATTTGAAGGGAAGAAGAGGACTGTTCTGAGCATCGTGCATCAAATCACCAATTCTGTGCAAATGTATTCTTCTCTGACTATCAAAGACAAAAAAGCCAGGATGATTGGGCATCCTCCTTGTATGATATACCCATGTGGTTTTTTCGATGGTGCCTCTACCACAAAGACTGCTGGTGTAGGATACAGCTTATACTTGAATGAGTCACACTACTTCGAGTTTGCGCTGGGGGTTGGAAATGGCTCCAATACAAAAGAAGAATTACTTAGCCTATGGGCTCTTTTGCATACATCCCAGATGATGGGGATCCCCCTATCCCACATATTTGGTGACTCTTTAGTAATCATCAATTGGGAAAGGGGATCCACTTCTCTCTCCCCACCAGAACTCTATCATTGGTGTCGGGAAACTCAAAAGCTAATTACTAGTATTCAGGATCTATCTTTCTGCCACATCTACCGTGAACACAATCGAATTGCAGACCGTCTCTCTAAAACTTCTCTCTCTTTGTCTCTGGGTTATGGTTGTTTCTCTGAATTTATGGAGGACCATTTGGTCACATATGATACCTTTCAGCTCTTTTGAGTCTTGTACGGGGAGCTTACTCCTCTTTATGATTAGCTGATTGCTGCTCTATGAGTGACCTCTTTTAGATTGTTAATCTGATCCCTTTGGCTCACGGTAGATGGGATTTGATGAGATTGATCCCCTACATGTTGAGACAATTTTACTGATGGGAACTCTCACTCTATTGTCATGCCTTTCCCCCTAGCTGCGACTGGATGTGACTGATTATCATATAAGTTGTATCTTCTATGAGATGTAAGCCATATCTGGGATGGTGCTCTTGATGCCCTTTGATTCTTAATAAGAATAACAAGGATAGGCTTTTTTCTTCCTGAAAAAAAAAGTTATTGGTATATCTGGCTTGCAGGCTGTTGGATATACTCTTGGGAGGTTGTTGTTCCCATGGTTAAAAAAAAATAGTCTTCTATTTTATAAAAAAAAAATCGAGAAAAAAGATCACATCCTCAATTGGTGGAAATGAGTACATTTTAATTACTAATTAGAGTGTTATGCAATTTATTTTAAATATAAATTGATTAATTATTCGTTATAAAATTAATTTAGTTAGATAATGTTGTTAGGTATTTGGTTATTATTGTTATTATTATGTCTCTGTAGGGACATATAGTGTTTGCGAAGAAGTATTATTTGCTGCCAGTATTTCCGGAGGTATTTTTAAACTTTGGCATAACTTAAGTTTTCCATGGCATGATAATTGGCAGGGCAAAAAAAAATTGCCATTGTGCAAAGTTTTGGCGATTTTTTTTATTTGATAGGTATCGAGGGTGTCGTTTGACACATGTCCTGCTGAAACGATGGGAGGTACATTTGGTTTTAAATGTGCATGTTGTTTGGTTTCAACTACGTAGTACATGTTGATGTATTTGTAACTTCAGAATGTATTCATCTATGTATCTTATGTATTGTAACACGATGTTTATTCCAGGATGTATCTATAATGTAATTGAGTCATGTTGTCATGCCCCGATGTTCCGATCGGGAGGATCAATTATGTAAACAAGCCATGTCAATTCATTGTGGGTAACTCTCCGATTGTCTAAGGGTTAAAGTCCCCGCAATTCTGGGGCACTAGGGTTATTAGACTCTCCTAGTAGAGGTCGACCCTGGTAGGGTTTTAGTCATGTCGGGATTAGTATAAATAGAGAGCTGGACTCTCTATTTAACACACAACTCATACACACTCAAGTGTAGCACATAGTTGAGGAAGGAGAAGACACTGTGGCTAGACAAGAAGAAGGTTACTGCTGTCGAGAGATCACTTACTGTTTTGGGATTTTACTGTTTTGGTACTGATTCTATCTCTAAGGAAGTTACGGAGTTTTCTCCATTTATGGTTTCCCTGAGGAAAAACACTGTGTTCATTGTCTCTTGTGTTTGATTACTGTACTTGTTATTCTCTTAGTTAAAGATCCTAAATAATGCTAGCTTAATGTTGAAAAACTAACATGGTATTAGAGCTAACCTAAGAAGAAGACACTATGCAACTACGGGAACTAGGGCTTCCTAGTTTGTGGATCTTCCTCAATAGATTTTCAGCAAAAGTAAGGTGGAATAACTCTCCTCCTTAGGGTGCATATTTCTGTCAAAGCATAATCCAATTCTGAGGTTTTTCAGTTTTGGACCCGACACTACTGCCGAAAATTAGTGCTTTTCACAGAAGAGGAATTTTTCAGTAATCCCAGGCCTAGATTGATCTCCTCCCCAAAATCGAAGTTAGGGATAAATTTCAAGGAATTTGGGTGGACAAATCTCCGGAAAAGCAAAACCCTAATTTGCTCCTAATCCAGTACTGCGGGATTTCAGCTTCAAATCCAAATCTGACATCTTGACCTGGTAAGATCTAAATCTATTGTATTTCCATTTGAGGTTCTCAATTTAAGATGTCTCATCATACCAAGCTTGATGAAAATCTTGAGGGAGCTGATAACTTCCGAGCCTAGAAGTATAGGATCTCCCTGGTCCTGGAAGAAAATGAGTTGGACTCCTACATCCATGAGGAGGTTCCAATTCCAGAGGGAGATGAGGAAAAAGCCTTACACAAGAAGAAGATGGTTATTGCAAAGAGGACCATTGCTAATTCTATCAAGGATCACCTTATCCCACAGTTGTCCTCTCTCAAGACACCTAAAGCTATGTTTGATTCCCTAACCAAATTGTTTGAAGGGAAGAACATAAACTGGAAGATGACTCTGAGGAATCAATTGAAGAATGTGAAGATTTAGAATGCAGAGACCATCCAGTCTTACTTCACAAGGGTTTCTCAGATCAAGGAACAATTAGAAGCTGTAGATGAAGAAGTGGAGAATGCAGAGATTGTGATGACAACACTTAATGGCCTTCCTAGGTCATGTGATTCATTCATCCAAGGAAAATGTGCCATAAAGAAGTTAGTCAAATTCAGTAGACTATGGGAAGAATGTTCTCAAGAAGACGCATGGATAGCAGCTTGAGAAGAGAAGATGGGAAGTGAATATCAAGCTCTCACAGTTCACTCCAAGAAAGGCAGAAGAAGAGCTCATCACCCCAAAGGTAAGAACCTAATCATAGAGACAACAGTAGAAAGGACCTATCTAGATTAAGATGTTATACATGTGATGAAATAGGACACTTTGCAAAAGATTTTCCTAAGAACAAGGTTCACTCTCATAAGAAGAAGGGGAACAAAAGAAGACATCATGCTCATGCTGCAGAGGATGATGAACCATCCAAGAAAAGAACCAGATATGAAAGTGAAGATTCTTCAAGCGAGGATGAATATATTTTGATCTCCGCTCTCATAGGTAACATTATTCATGGAAGTGATGATTGGCTTATAGAAAGTGGGGATTCCAAACATATGACTAGATTCAAGGAATCCTTTGTGAGACTGTCAGAACATGAATCACCTCACAAGGTGAAGCTAGGAGATGACTACCAATATCCACTAAAAGGTAGTGGGGAATCTTCCAATAAACTAGACTCTGGAAAGTCTCTAACAATGAAGGAAGTATTGTTTGTGCCAGGACTCAAGAAGAACCTCCTCTCCATATCTGTACTAGATGTAAAAGGAATGAGGGTTGCATTCATAGATGGTCAAGTCATCATGTGGACAAGAGGAAAGACTATTGATGATGCAGTGGTGATTGGAGAACAAGAAGGAGGATTGTACAAATTAAAGGGCCATCTAGAACAAGCATTGGTCCATGACACAGTAGAGCCAAGTGAACTTTGGCATAGAAGGCTTGCACATGTGCATTATAGAGCACTGCCAATTGCAAGCAAAGCTGTTGAAGGTCTTCCAGAATTCCAAGCAAAACATGATGGGGTCTGCAAAGGATGTGCGAAAGGAAAGAATACAAAGAAGACATTTTCTAGCAGCGAAAGCAAAGCCAAAGGAATCCTAGAAATCATCCACTCCGATGTATGCGGTCCTATGTCATCAAACTCACTAAGAGGGTATGCATATTATGTTTCTTTTATTGATGATTTTTCTAGGAATACATGGGTTTACTTCATGAAGAACAAAGACAAAGTATTCAACAAATTCAAGGAATTCAAAGCCTTGATTGAGAACCACACTGAACAGAAGATCAAGACTTTTCAATCAGACAATGGTGGAGAATGCACTTTCAATGAATTCAAAGAGCTATGCAAAGAATCAGGGATTAAGAGGGAGTTGTCCACTCCTTATAATCCACAACAGAATGGGATTGCAGAATGAAAGAAGAGAACTATCATGAAAGAAACAAGAGCTATTGTTCATGATCAAGATCTTCCTATGCATCTTTGGGTTGAAGCTTCCAGAACAGCGGTGTATGTACAGAATCGTACTCCACATAGAGTACTCAAAAACAAGACTCCTGAAGAATTCTTCTCCGGCAAGAAACCAGAAGTCATCCATCTCAGAATATTCAGCTGTCCTGTGTACATACACATTCCAAAAGAGAAGAGAACAAAATTAGATCCTTTAGGAAAGAAGGGTATATTTGTGGGATACTCTGAAAGCTCGAAGGCTTACATAATATATTTCCTAGGATACAAGAAGATTGACATCAGCAGGGATGTGACATTTGATGAAAGAGACATGCTGAAGAACCTGAAGAAGCAGAAGCACCCAGAATTCATGATACAACCATGAATGAAGAAACTCAAGAAGAATATCGAGATTTCGAAGAACCATAAAGACCTGTAGATCCACCTCTAGAGAAGAATCCTCATAAGAGGAAACCTACTTGGGTACGAGAACTTATCCAAGGTGCAGAGAGATATGGGGCTCCAGAAGAGAATCACAAAGAAAGAAAGAGGACCAGATCTTGCTCTGGGTATGTAGCTTTACCATGTGATTTCATTGATAAAGAACCTTCTAGTTATGAAGAAGCGACAGAACGGAAAGAATGGAAGGATGCTATGATCGAAGAATATCAATCGATCATGAAGAATGATGTTTGGGATGTTGTTCCAAGACCAGAAGGGAAGTCAGTTGTAACTTCCAAAAGGATCTACAAGATCAAACATGCTGCAGACGGTAGCATTGAAAAATATAAGGAAAGATTTGTGGCTCGGGGTTTCTCTCAGAAGGAAGGAATAGATTATGAAGAAACCTTTGCTCCTATAGCTAGATACACTTCCATCAGATCGGTACTTTCTCTGGCTGCAGTGATGAAATGGAAAATACACCAAATGGATGTCAAGACTGCTTTCTTGAATGGTGTAGTCGAAGAGGAAGTGTATGTAGAGCAGCCACTCAGTTTTGAGACTCATGACAGGGAGTCTCATGTGTGCGAATTGAAGAAAGCCCTGTATGGTTTGAAACAGGCACCTAGGACCTGGTACGGTAGAATTGACAGCTTTCTATCCAGTTTGGACTTTACCAAGAGTAAAGAACATTCCAACCTTTACTACAAGGTTGGAGATGGCAACCTAGTGATGCTTCTACTATATGTAGATGATCTATTTGTGATAGGTAAGGATGAGTTGATTGCTAATATGAAGAGAAATCTTGCTTCTGGTTCGAAATGAAGGACTTGGGGATGATGCATTACTTTCTAGGTATGGAGGTGTGGCAGAGTACAGATGGAATCTTCCTTGGACAAGGGAAGTATGCAGTAGAGATCCTGAAGAGTTTTGGGATGATGGACTGCAAGGCTATGGCCACACCTATGGCATCGAACCTGAAGCTCTTGAACGATGCTTCATCAGAGTCAGTTGATGCTACGATGTATCATTAGATGATTGGGTCCTTGATGTACTTGACAAACATGAGACCAGACATTTGCTTTGCTATGAACACCTTGAGCCAGTTCCTGACAGATCCAAGACATGTTCACTTGATTGTTGCAAAGTATATTCTTAGGTACCTAAAGGGTACAGTTGATTATGGGCTCAAGTACGATGTGAATCATAAGATTAACCTGGAGGGTTATGTTGATTCATATTGGGAAGGCAGTGCCATCGATAGGAAGAGCACTTCAGGGTGTTGTTTCAGTATGGGATAAGGTGTGATCTCTTGGTTTAGTAGGAAGCAATCCTATGTGGCACTAAGTATAGCTGAAGCAGAGTATGTCGTAGCTTGTTCAGCTAGTTGTGAGGCAGTATGGCTGAGGAAGCTACTGTCTGATTTATTTGATCTCTAGTTGGATGCTACTTGTATACATTGTGACAACCATATTTGCGTGAAGTTGTCAGAGAATCTAGTGTTCAATGACAAGTCGAAGCATATCAAGATCAAGTACCACTATATCAAGGATATGGTGCAGGGGGAAGCAGTGAAGCTCCAGTATGTTGCGACGGAGGAACAGATAGCTGATGTATTGACGAAGCCATTGGCTAGGCTTAATTTCGATTACTTCAGGTAGAAGCTTGGTGTTCTCCAAATCGAGGTTTCCTCTAAGGGAAGGTGATGAGACCCATAGCCATTCTGACATGGTGAGAGGATTGGTTCCTTCCATGGTCAGATGTAAGGGCTGATCCATTCTGTCATGGTGAGAGGATTGGTTCCTTCCATGTCAGATATGAGTGCTGGCCATTCTGTCGAGTAGGATAGATGTAAGGGCAATTGCCATTCTCTAGGAGAATGGAGGCACCTGGTCAGTTACCAGGAAAACTCAATCTAGTACTAAAAAGCCATTCTGATGTGATCGAGGGATGTGTTCCCACTTGATCAGATGTAAGGGTTGAACCATTCTATCATGGCTAAAGGATTAGGTTCCTTCCATGTCAGATGTGAGTGTTGGCCATTCCAACGAGCAGGTTGGATGTAAGGGAAACTGCCATTCTATGGGAGAATGGAGGCACCTGGTCAGTTACTAGATAGCTCAGTCAAGGACTGGGGGCCATTCTAATGTGACTGTAGGATTGGTTCCTACAAGATCAGATATGAGTGCAAGCCCTTCCATCATTGTGTGCAGGATGTGTTCCAGCCTGGATGGTTGTAAGTGCAGAGCCCTTTTATCATTGTGGTAGGATGTGGTTCCAGCCTGGATGGAAGTACGAAAATCTTCCATCATTGTGGTAGGATGTGGTTCCAGCCTGGATGAATGTAAGTGCAGAGCTCTTCTATAATTGTGTGCAGGATGTGTTCCAGCCTTGATGGAAGTGTGGAAATCTTCCATCATTATGTGCATGATGTGTTCCAGCCTAGATGGAAGTGTGGAAATCTTCCATCATTGTGTGCAGGATGTGTTCCAGCCTAGATGGAAGTGTGGAAATATTCCATCATTGTGTGCAGGATGTGTTCCAACTTGGATGGAAGTATGGAACTCTTCCATCATTATGTGCAGGATGTGTTCCAACCTGGATGGATATGAGTGTTGTGCCTTTCTGACGAGTAGGTCAGATATAAGTGTTGAAGAAGACCTACATGGAGGCTAGGCCTACAACCAGCATGAAAAATGGTTGGATCTGTAGAAATTCTATGACGAGAAGAATCATGAGATAGCACTCGTGATGATCCAGATTGAGTGATGATCCAGATCCAGTGATGATGATCCAGCAGTGATGATCCAGATCCAGTGATGATCCAGATCTAGGGATGATGTCTAGTGATGATCCAGATCAAGTGATGATCCAGATCGAGTGATGTTCCAGATTGAGTGATGATCCAAATCCAGTGACGATGTCCCATGATGATCCAGATCGAGTGATGATCCAGATCTAAAGATGAAGATGACTTAAAGATTAAGATGACTTGAAGACTAAGAAGACTTGAAGATGCAGATGACGAGATGATCCAGTTGATACAGAGAAGAAGACCAATGCTGAAAATTGTGTCGAAAGAATACCTTCCTAGTTAAGAGGGAGTGTTGATGTATTTGTAACTTCGAAATGTATTCATCTATGTATCTTATGTATTGTAACTCGATGTTTATTCTGGGATGTATCTATAATGTAATATAGTCATGTTGTCATGCCCCGATATTTTGATCGAGAGGATTAATAATGTAAACAATTTATGTCAAGTCATTGTGGGTAACCCTTCAATTGTCTACAGGTTAAAGTCCTCACAGTTCCCAGGCACTAGGGTTATTAGACTCTCCTAGTAGAGGTCGGCCCTGGTAGGGTTTTAGTCATGTCGGAATTAGTATAAATAGAGAGCTGGACTCTCTATTTAACACACAACTCATACACACTCAAGTGTAGCGCATAGTTGAGGAAGGAGAAGACACTGGGGCTAGACAAGAAGAAGGTTACTGCTGTTGGGAGATCACTTACTATTTTGGGCTTTTACTGTTTTGGTGTTGATTCTATCTCTGAGGAAGTTACGGGATTTTTTCCATTTATGGTTTCCTCAAGGAAAAGCACTGTGTTCATTGTCTCTTGTGTTTGATTAATGTACTTGTTATTCTCTGAGTTAAAGATCCTAAATAATGCTAGCTTAATGTTGAAAAACTAACAGTATAGTGTCACTGAGGGTGTGTAGAGATGATGTTGGCGGTACTGGGTTGTAGGTACAATGCATCGAGGAATTTAATTGTGATTTCAATGTTGCGGTGTGTGTATTTACTTCTTCAGCGCTTTGAAGATAGAGGAATTAGGCAAGTGGCTTAGAGAAATTGCCTTGCGCTCCCTATTGTTAAATGTGGCTCTAGTCTCGTTTCAATGATGCATTTACGGTTTCACGGGTCGTTTTATTATGGATGGGGGTTGGAGTTAGTGTTTTAATGTTGCGGCCGATGTCTTTATTTGTTTGTAGCTTCGGGGATGAGGCCATTGGGTAGGAATCCTCGAGACCTTGGTTTGCACTTTCTGGTTTTAAATGTAGTTATGTTCATGTTTCAATGTTTTGAGTGTGATTTCATAGAGCGTTGCATTGTCGCTTTGAGGTTGGTGTCAGGTGTTCTGTCACTTATATAAATTTCTATTGCATTTGTGGGGTTGAATGGATGTTTAAGGATATTTGTGGTTTTTGTTTCCATTTAAGCTTGTAGTTTCGTCTTGAACATGATCAGGTGGAGGGGTTGTTGTCTTGGTCCTTGATTTTGGATTTGGGGTTTAGTGTTTTCAGTGGACAGTTGATGGGGTATTCCTTGTGCAACATTTGTTAGCTTGTGTGGTGATTTCTGAGTTTGACGATGAGCGACCAAGATAAGCTCAAAGCTCCAGTGGATTGATTTAGAGCTCTAGTGAAAAAATTGTGGTGCTCTTTTTATTGTTCTTATGCTATGTTCTTTTGTGTGGAGTAAGGTTTGGAGAGCGGGATATTTGTCACTAGTATCATTGTTGGGGCTTGGATCATGGTTGGAAATTACATAGAGTATTTGAGGAATAGAGGTAGGATCAATACATATAACAATTGGTGCATTTTTTCCGCTGCTATTTTGTATGTTTGTGTGATTAAAAGATACATTACCCCCATTATTGTTGTGTGCTCTTTCTCTAAAAAAACACATTCTTCTGTAATCATTAGGTGTCTGAGCTAGAGGTTGTCATCTAGGTTTAGATTGTAGGGCTTGACATTTAGGGTTTAGGGTTTAAATGTTCGGATGTTGGTGGGATTGTTTTGCCATGTCTGAATGCTTATGGGAATCCTAAAATATGCGTGTCCATGCGCTGCTAGGAATAATGCCCTTTTAAAATGCTCATTTTTTATGGGGATGGAAATTATTATGGTGTTATTTTGAATTATGTTATGGAAATTACATTCTTGATTTATGGGAGTTCTGTTATGGAAATTATGTTTTTAATTATGTTGGTTGTTTTGTGTGCGATCCACTCAGCAATTGGCATGTTTATTGACTTCGATGAGTCCAAACCTTGACACAACCTCGACAGGTTCTGCATATCAACACCACCATCTCAACAGGACTACGACATATTGTCGCTCTGTTTTCCAGTCATCTATAACAGTTGAACTTACGAACTGTTCTAACTTCTTTGTAACTGAACGTAACGGGTAGTCACCCAAGTGTCTTAGAACTCTATATAAGCATGTACACTATTGTAATATACAAGGAAGTAATAGAGAAAAATAGAACAACAGAGATTGGTTCAAACTCTTGCATTTTGTCTATGCGTATACTTTCTGTATGTGTAGTGTATTTCCTAATTTGCTTGTTTTAATATGATTCTTCCATAACAGTGATCGATTCATTCAATCGAACTATTGTCCTCTGATGTGCGCATGGGAACTTGGATCATTGGTATCATAGAATATTTAGAGCTTAAGTCGTGTGCATACGCTTCTATTGAAGTTATATGACTTATGCATGTTCAAACACACTCGCAAACTCAACAATCCAAGCAAACACTACCTTCAACTTCAGAGAAGATGGCCGAAGTAATAGACAATAGACATGCAACTAACGAGACAGAGAAACTCATAGAGAAGGAAATAGCTCAACAGCAAACCGAAATTTTTGCCCAATTCAATGTGATTCTCACACAATTTGCTTCGACATCTGTGGGATCCTTGACGAGAGCCAACTTTGACAAAATCAGTCCACTCAAAGTGCAAATGAATATGGAGATACCGAATCTTGAAGGAAATATTGACGCAGAATTCGTAGAAAATTGGGGACAACAATTAGAATCCTATTACTCAGTTAATCAACTCTCGGAAGGTGAAAATTTAACCATTGCATCCTTAATGAATTCAACATATATGTACTATTGGTGGGAGAATCTATCAACAAAGATGAAGCGAGAAGGAGACCCCATAGACACATGGGAGAAATTTCTCGAGTACATTCGAAAGGATTTATACCCACCCAAGTACATTGAACAACAATATAAGTGGTAGCAGCAAAGATAATGGAAATACCAGTACATGCAGAGTTACATCAATGAGTTTTATCGACTCATGGAAAGACTTAGCGTCCAAGAAGAAGAGAAATTGTTTGTTCTGAAGTACATCAGCAGATTGTCCCCATACATTCATCAAGAGATGGAGTTTATGAATGTCAGTATGCTTGCGAACACATTCCACTACATTGGCAATATTGAAGCTAAACAAAAAGGAAAAGCATGTTTTGCGACCAAGCTGACAGGTCGAACATCAAATAAGAAGTCACCAGCTAACACCGACAAGTCAAGACACCCTTCTTAGTCAACTCTGCCAAAGCAAAACTATCACAAGAAACACCCCTAGAAAGAAAAAAGGGAACATATAAACATCCCCCTGCCGAGAAATTGTGTGATTATCACAATTCATCATGGCATGATACGTTTGAATACAAGGCTCGAAAGAAAATTTTGGAAAAATTGTCGACTTCTGACTTGTTTGACAAAACCCTGGTAGAATCAGACCCAAAAGTATCGACCATTTTTACATCGAAAGCCTTGACTATCGTCGACGAGGAGGAATGAGAGCACCTGTTCCATACACAGATATGGGTTCAAAACAACCCATTACATATGATTATGGATAATGGTAGCCAAAAGAACTTTGTTTCTTAATATCTTGTGAAGAAACTTGGTCTTGTCACCACTCCACATTCTCATCCTTATAATATCAGTTGGATGAAGGATGGACAAGAACTAAGAATAATCTGACAATGCCTCTCTTGCTTCATTAATCCTTTTGAAAATGAAGTACCCTGTGATGTGGCACCTCTTTCTATATCCAACACCCTATTTGGGAAACATTACTTATGGGATCAACATGGAAGTTATCAGTCATGGCCTCAGAAGTTGTTTGTCAAAGTACGAAACCAATGGTATGGCATACCAGAGAAACAACCTACATCAATGTTTGTAATGGTATCTACCAAACAAACAAAGAATATTATCAAACATGCTCTGAAATTCACATTGATCATGATTAAGCCTCAACATTCCAAGAATACTGCAGCAACTAGTTGAGTCACCAACCAATGCAACTCCATACAACATCAGCAAATTGACCATATTCTTGAGGAATACCAGAACGTATTTCAAGAGCCAAATGGATTACTTCTACATTTCCATGTAAAACACTCCATTGAACTTTTTCCTGGTTCTCCTTTACCTAACACATCTATTTACAGAAGATCAATTGTCAAAAATGAAGAGATTCACAGCAGATCCATGATTTGATCAACAAAGGTCACATCCAACCTAGCTCCTCTCTTGTGTAATTTCATTCATCCTTGTTCCAAAGAAATAAAGGACTTGGCGCATGTGAATTGATTATCAGGATCTTAACAAAATTTTGGTAAATTATAGATACCCTCTTCCAAGGATAGAAAAACTCATCGATTGTCTGAAAGGTGCTAAGTTTTTTACTAAGATCGAATTCAAGTTGGGATACCATCATATTCTGATCGAGCCTACCAATGCATGGAAAACTACTTTCAAAATAAGGAAGGATTGTTTGAATGGTTAGTCATTCCTTTCATCTTAACCAATGCACCTATGACATCCATGTTTGATCTGGATGACCTTCTACAACCTTTCATCGGGAAGTGTGTCAATGTCTATCTTGATGATATCTTGATTTTCAGTGGATCATGGGAAGAACATGTCAAACAACTTCAACAAGTCTTCGACACTCTCTGACAACATCGACTGTATCTGAACATGGAAAAAATCTCATTTGCATGAACAACATCAAATATCTGGGGTATGCAATTGATTCTTCATGCATTCATGTTGACTCAGAAAAAGTACATATCCTTAAAGATTGATCCATTCCTCAAAACATTCATGAACTAAGATTTTTTCTTGGTTTGGATAATTTTTATCGACAGTTCATACTCGGCTTCAGTCACATAGCCTGGTTGTTGAATCCATTGACTAAGGGAGATGGGAAAACTATCTTCAATTGGACATCAACACAACAACAAGATTTTGAGAAACTCAAACACAAGATTTGTACTACACCCATACTTTCCTTACCTTATTTGCATCAGCCTTTTGATATTGAGATGGACACATCAATCTATGCTTTAGGTGTATTGATCACTCAGTATGGTCACCCAGACACTTTTCATTCTGAAACTTTCAAAAACACTGTCAGAAGGTATTCGTCGTACGAAAATTAATTGTATGCCATTGTGTAATCCCTTGAGAAATGGAGACATTACATATTTGGGAAGGAAACAATCATTCTTACCGACCATAAGGATTTACCGTTCACCCCATCCCATTCGAAGCTAAAAACAACTCGACAACTCAAGTGGATTAATTACTTACAACAATTTCAGTTGGTAGTTAAGTATCGGAAAGGTAAAAACAATTTCACCACCGCTTGTCTCAATCAACCAGCCGTTAATATACTTTTTACATTGATGAGTATGCATGGTTACAACAACATTACTTGGCCGCAATTTTATTCGGTAGAGTGCGGCTTTTCTGCAATTTATCAACAACTTCAGATCGACATGTTGTCTACTACCAATTACTTCCTGAAAGATACCTTGCTATACAAGATTGGACAACTTTGTGTACCGATTGGTGAGCATCGACAATAGCTCATTTGGGATGCACACTACAATAAGGCAGTAGGAAATTTTGGAGTAGCAAAGACTCTTGTTATCCTCCAAAAGTATTTTTATTGGCCTTCGCTTAAATCTGATGACAACAAGTGCATTCGATGGTGCATGGTTTGTGCCCTTGTTAAATCGCTGAATCGACAACCAGGATCGTATACGCCTTTGTCGATTCCTAGTCGACCATGGGAATCTATTTCTATGGACTACCTGATGAGATATCCTACTACCAAACATCAAAGTGATGTGAAGTTAGTAGTAGTCAACATATTTTCCAAGATGGATATACTCATTCCATGCAAGAATACTATGAAAACACAGTAGACTTCTCAACTCTTCTTCAAACATGTTTGGAAAAACTATGGCCTTTCGATGACCATCATTTCCGCCATAGATTCCATATTTTTCATCATCTTTTGGGAGAATCTATGGAAACAACTCGACACGATACTCTCTTTGTCAACAATTTTCCATCCTCAGACAGACAGATAAATGGAAGTTGTGAAACATTTGGTAGTACAACTTCTTTGCATGTACAACCACAAGCATCATTATACATGGGATGAAAGTGTCCCATACATACAACACAGTTACAATCATGCTCAGTACATCCCTATGGACAAGATTAAATTTTATATATGTTATGGATTTTAACCCTCAGTGCCCATCGAATTGATCAGTTAATCGACATAGTCGAACGACACTGACTCTGACCGATGAGAACATGAAAAATAATTGAAGTTTCGAGACCAAATATACAACATCTAGAAGCAAGCACAAAAAATATTGTAGCGAGCTAATGCAAAAACTAAGGCCTGACACGATAAGGATCGTACTCGTCATTTATTTCAAATTGGGGATCAGGTCTGGTTACATCTTATGAAGGAACGCTTCACTGGTCCATATAGAAATATGAAGTCTTTGCAATATGGACCTTACAGTATCATTAAATTGATTGGAGAAAACACTTTCCAGCTCGACATTCCTTCATGCTTGGGTTTGCATCCAATATTTAATGTGGATCTACTTTGACCATACCATGCACCACTATTGGAATAAAATGACTTGATGACAACAGAACTCAAAGAAATCCATCCATATTCTCAGGATCCTCTTCCTTGTGACACCATCATGGGACGACGTATACGCCATACACGAATGAAAAAAATTCGCTTGTTTCAAGTGGCCAGTGTTGGACAACTCCCAGCACAAGGGAAGTGGTACTCTTCTATTGAACTTACCAAATGTTTCCTCATATGAACAAGCAAGTAGTGGGGACCATTGTTTCTTAAGGAAGGAGGAATGACCCACTCAGCAGTTTGCATGTGTGTCGACTTTGACAGGTTCAACATCGACTTCGACAACTCCGAACCTCGACACAACCTTGACAAAATTTGCATCTCGAAATGCATCGTCGACACCAACATCTCAACACCTCTATGACATATTGACTCTATTTTCCAGTCATCTGTAACAGTTGAACTTCTGGACCATTCTAACTTCTTTTTAATTTAACGTAACGAGTAGTCACCCAAACATCTCAACACTCTATATAAGCATGTACATTATTGTAATATACAATCAAGTAATATCACATAATAGAACAACATATATTGGTTCAAACTCTTGCATTTTGTATGTGCGTATAATTTCTATATGTGTAGTGTATTTCCTAATTTTCTTATTTTAATATGCTTCTGCCATAGCAGTTCTCGATTCATTCAATCTAACTGTTGTATTTTGAGTTGCGTTTGGGCACCCAGATCAGTGTGTGCCTCTTGATTTAGTGCTCCTTGGAATGGTTTTGGTTCAATTAAGTCTAGGAATGATCCTCATTTTGAGTTATCTTGTTCCAATGGTCCTGCAAATAATCCCATTTGGGTGCTTGTGCTTAGAATTGTCATTCCTAGAAACAATAAAATGGCCTTGGTAGTACGGTTTTCTAGTTTTCTTTTGATGTGTTCAAAGTTTTTTTGCTATGGGACGATTGCTCTGATAAATATTTTTTCCTAGCGTGATTGTCGAGCCTTGAAAAGGTATCGTGTAATAGTCTTATGAGATTTTTAATAGGGAAAAAGAAGCATAGAATTGATGGGGATTATATTCAAAAGATGAGTTTTTTAATGTTGCGGATTCAGAGTTTGCAACTATATATGAGAACCAAGAATGGGTTTGATCCCTTGTCTCATTGGGCTAAAATAAGGGGAAAAAACTTGTTTATTTCGAACAAATTAATATTAATTTCTTTCTGGTTGTAGGGCTAGGATAGGTTTCTTGTGGTGTTAAGGAAAAAGGCTTCATATTTTGCGGGTGCTTGTCACAACTCACACAAATTAGGGCTTTGTAGTGATGAGCATATTGCTTGATAATCGATTTGTTTCTCCATTGTTGCATATTGATACAGTGCTGAATATTTTTCATAATGAATATATAGAAGTATCTAGGCCTTGACTATCTTCCATGATGAATCTGTTTCTTGGTAATGAATCTACCGCTTTTCTCTAATCTTTTTCCTCGTTGTGATATGCAGAATGGGATGGAAATGTTTCTATGGTTTTGGGTGGATCTTTTCTTCTAGTTGCTTATGTATGCCATATTTTATTCCATCTCTATCAACCAATATTTTGAATGAAATATGCCATTAGGGAACTTTTATAATCACATGCAATTTCTCCAATATAAACTTCACTGGAGGCTTTGAAGGCTCATCAAGTTTGGTTTCAAGAAAGGGCCATGGATAGTTTTTCATTTGATTTAATTGATGTAGTTTGGGTAGAGAATATGTTGACTAGGAATAACCAGTATTTGAACTCCTTGGACTTCAAGTTTTATGTCAATCCTCTTTGTCTCTTTTAATGTGTTGTTTTGTTCACATCTATATTCTTTGTGTTCATTTATTATATCTATAAAATAAATAGAATCCTGTCCTTGAAATATTGTCATATTTCTATGTATCCAAATATTCAATGTTGGCATGTAGATAAGGGTGTTTGACATTGTTTTTTGTCTTTGTTCTACTTTTAAACAGAGATTCATAAAATTAGGGGGGAGAACAGTTGTTGCATCTTATCAAAGGCATACTACATTGTAGAGGGAGACATAATTTCTCTTGGGAATTTTTTGCAGTGAAAAACATGTTCCTTCATATAATATTTTCTAAGAGGTATTGTTATGTATGGAACTCGAATTGTTTTTCGTTGATACTCAAGATTTAAAATAGAATACAAAATATGCTTAAAATTCAAAGAATAATTTAGATACATTCACTTACAAACCTCAATGTTTATCTATTATATAAAGCATCAACTCCAAATTGCATAGGAATCAAATTTTAGATGTCTTTGTCATAAAATTTAAACTTGGCGATATAAGAACACACATGTAGAAATCCACATAATTACATATTCACATTTAATAAAGAAACTCCACATAATTATACCATGATATATGTGAAAGATGATTAACAAATATTAAGACTGCGAGGGAGCAAGTTGCTTGCATTGTTACAATGACATGTGCTTGAAGGACAATCTATCAAAATTTAGTGGCTTGTTAATGAAACTAATCTAACGCATATGGATGTTCAAGAGAAAGTAAGAGGACTTGATTATATAATAATTCCTTTTTTGTTTAATATAAAACTACATTCAATAAGTTGTGAGGCTCTATAGATCATCCAAACAATTATGGAATTTCCCATTCCAATTAGAAGATTCATAGGAAAGCCACATATCCTTTGGATTTGGAGAGTGGAAAAGTCCTAGCACACCACAATAAGCCCATCGTATTGTTCCACTCTCCTCCTTTTCCTTGACCTTGATTTCATCAACTGGAATCTACATTGGCTATTATGTTAGCCTCTTTGGAACCACATAGTTTTGGTTTTAGAAATTTGTAGTGGATGGCTTGATTCATTAATGAGTTGCCAAAATGTTTTCCATACTAGTTTATCAACCCAAAATATTTGATTTCAGAACTCATATTTTATATGGTTTGCATATTTTTATAGTCTAACTCTGGACCTATCTTTGTTTCACAATAAGTACAATATATAATCTCTTTATTCTTTTCATTTTTTTTCGATTTTAATGTGTCAATTGCAAATTATTGGTGGCTTGGTTTTGCACAATTTTGTTTTCTCTTTGTGCTTAAGTTTTTTTACCATCATCTTGCATCTTTGATCGTATTTAAAATTTCAGTTTCTCTATTCATTAATGTGACAATAACAATATCTAGTTTTTGAGAGTACATTGATATTTTTTATAAGATAAGTAACGAAATCCAAGCATGCATCCAAAACTTTTGCATATAGTTGCATAGGATATTTTACAGTCCTCTATGTTTATCCTTGAAAGAAGCAACAATTTTTTTTATTTTCCATGTGACTCTTTCCAGTTCTTTGCAACAAAGTATATGCTTCCAAGATCAATGAGAAAGTGCTTATCCAACATGCTCTTTTAGAATAGAGTAAGCATTTAAGGTTTAGTATTCTTAATCATGTTTTACATGCTTGGGTAGAAACCCTGTAGGCCTTTTTTGTGGAGTGAATTATGGATTATATCACGCTTTACATGCATGGCTCCATGCTTGTGTTGGGCTTCATGTGCTTTCTAACAAATTTAAAGTGATGTATTATAGTATGGATCATTGGCTTGGGGGTCAAAATATGGGCTTAAATAGCACCAATTTGGGGCTTGTATCACTATTTGTTCCTAGATTACCAATATACTTAGCATTTGGGTGAGAGCTCCATATCAAAATATAACTAAAATGTATTTATTAATTTATTGACAAACAATCTCTTTGTGTGTGTGTGTGTGATGGTTAGTTGTGTATTGGATTTTTTTCTAAGTGGCCACACACTCAATGAGTTGAATACTTGTAGTTATTTTTATTTTCTATATATTTACAAGGGAGTGTACAATATACAGTTGATCTAGATCCACCAGTCAGTTGTACAATTGTTGTTGTTGATGTTGCAGAATACTTTCCTTGGTAAGAGGGAGTGTTGAAAGAAATGTAACTTTGGAAGATATTCCGTTGTACTTTTATTGTTTTATTATTATTTCTCCTTTTGGGGATGTTATTCCTTTGTTTGGAGATGTCATTGATGTACTTGGTCATGTAAAAGTATTGAGATAAAACCTCTGTTGTAAGTCGGGTCAAGAGTACCCACAAAAGTATTACTTAAATGTTATTTTGAGTCTCCCAAGGCAACTCGGATATGGTTGAGAGGAGAAGTCATCCTTATTGAGTTATTAGACTACTAAATTGAAGAGTATAAATACATGAGGTGCCTCCCTCATTTGCACACACTCACAACTAAAGCAAGTTCTCTAGAGAGAGAATTAGAAGTCCATATGAGAGAGAGGAAGCAGTCAGTATTATTCTTGGGGTCTTACACTGTACTTGGTTGGATTCTATATCGAGGCAATTTTATTGGGTTTCCTTCCCCACGAGGGTTTCCCAAGCTAAATATTTGTGTTCTCTTTGTGCTATGGTGCATGTCATTCTTTCAATGATCCTTTGTTTTTGGAAAAAAAAATTAAAAATCCAACAAAAAAACATCCTAACTACTAATGTACAAAGGGATGGGTACTTAGCATCTTTTAGGGCATTTAATGTTTTATATGTTTTGTATTCCATGGAAACTTAAAAAGTTAACCTTCCAAATTAAATAGGAGGATGTCACATGCCCCAATTTGCAAAACATTTTATGTTTTAAGAAACATTATGTTATATTTTATTATAAAGTCTGTAATTAATGACCAAGTGGGGTCAAGGATATGTGAATGTAATTGTTGAATATTTTATTAATAAATAAATGAAAGATGAGACAGCATATTAAGGAAGCTGTTAAATGAGTGTTTTACTAGTCACTTGGTGGAGTAGGCTGGGTTGAGAGCAGATTGACACTTGGCAGCATCCTCAAACTACTTCTAGCTATTGCAGGTGGCAACTTCCCTATTTTTGTGGTCATGTTCCCCAAGAGAGTGGAACAAGAGCAGGTGTCTCATTAAGTGAAAACTGACCCAAAAGACCTAGGAATACTGATAAAACTTCCCATTGAAGGAAGCTGAGGTGGCTCATTATGTAATTGTGAACATTCTGGGTGAATGAGTGCACAAGAAAATTCGATGGAGGGGACTAGCTGAAGTATGTTTTGAGTGGAAAGTGTTGAAGACCTGAACTAGTGCAGCTATTCTAAGCTGAGTTCATACTGCTGCATGCAGTATTGATTGACTGCTGAACACTTAGTAGAGTTGCAGAGGATTACTAAACTACATCTCTCACCTAGTACTTCTACCAGGTGGACCAAGAGACAAGCTCTTGGGTCCTGAGATTTGCAGCCCAGCTTTTCTCTAGGAGTTGGTTTGGAGGAACAGGTTCCTTAATTTGTTGTCACCTCATCTACATTTCTAGGTTCTACTTGATTTCTCTAGCTTTCTAAATGTTTATTGTTATCTGAAAAGTTTAAGTTTAAGCAATGATATGTTATGCTTCTGTTCTATTACTACTAAGGTTAGTTAAAAGAAATATTTATACTGTGAAAATATAGTTAAATGCTGGAATAGATAGGTTAGGGTAATTGATTAGAAGAATTACTATTTTTTACTGATAGATAAAAAAATACCTAACTGTATTTTTCCACACCTTTTATAAAGGTAGTACTCTAGTACAGTAGGTTAGATTAACTTCAGATAAAGAATCGAACGAAGTATGCATGAGTGTGAATTATTATCTTCTACAGGTTCATAAGAGTGATTCATATCTATGTATTCCTTTTTATTTAGATGTCTTTATTTAGACAGAATACTTGAATAATATATACAGATCTATCTTAGGAAAATATTTAAAAGTATAAATTTACCTAGTCTATGTAATTGCTTACACAGTAGATAGACTATGTTATTATAATTCTATTAACTTAATAATTAATAGTCATTATAAAAATAGAAATTAAATATCCAAGATCAACGTGAAGAAAATAAGGCTAGAAAATTTACTGTAATGATTCATCTAAGTAAAAAGAGACTAGGATAACATTATAATCCATTACTAACTAAGTATTTTAAACTAAGGGAATTAGGGTTTATAAATAAACATGTTTAAAAGAACTATAAAAATATAAACAAAATTTCCACCCCTTTTACTAGCAGAGGGATTATTCTTTTCACTTCTAAACAAATTAAAACTTAAATACTTTATTTATATAACCATAAGCATCAAATATATGACTATATAAAGTTACCTACAATTATTCACAAGTAACAATAATAAAAGCTACTTGAGTAAATTATAAACCAAAAAGGAAATAAAAACCTGTAAATATTTTTCAAGTAAAAAAATACAGTAAATAATTAGGTTGCATAGTCCATTTTTCTTCTATCTTCTTACTAAAGAAATTTATTACTGACAATAAAAATCAAATGATATCTTAAATACTAACTGTTTGAAACATTTCATTTCATTTTTAAACATAATCAGAATAAATATCGATTTACAGCAACAAAAACTCTCTTAGGATATTTTAAACAGAATTGAAGAAAACTAGAACAATAAAGAATATCACAATTTCCATCTTTTACTTAAAACTAGTGTATAATTTTTATCAAAATATAATTTATAAAACAGCAAGCTTCGAGCTTATCCAAGCTTTAAGTATCAGTTAAACCCTAAATTGAATCATATCAATTACGGCCCTATGGCCTTTTACAAACAGAGTCACGGCTTAAAATCCTATATAAAATAACTTAACTAAAAACAAAGCTACGCTTGAGAAGGCCATAAATTCTTAAGTCTCGGCTATGAAAGACCCAGGTCTCCATCACGAATCAGCCACAAAGGGCTTTAAATAAACTAAATAACATATTAAAGTAACTGCCACATGGCCTTGCAAATTTTTTTACAACATAGTGTATCCACGGTCGAGCCAAAAACCAAAAACCCAAGGAACTACATCAACTAAAAATAAACACCATACACCACTACAGGAGGAACCTTAACAAAACCGAGGCTTACCAAAAGAAATGCCAATGTGGAGCCCCTTCTTGTGGTATCTGTCAACTCAAGCATTTCAGACTGAAGCCTGCAAAAATGTTGAAACACAAAATGTTAAACCACTGCTAATAACAAAAGTATTAAACTGAAACAGTGCAATAATGAACATAAACTGGAAAAATTCATACATGGTTCTATTTTTCTTTTCCCTTGCTATGAAATACGGTCTAATCAAACCCTAGCCACCATTTACAGCACAACGAGCTTCACGAAAGTACTGCCAAAAGAAAAACATAGCGTGTAGAGATCAAATTGAACTCCAAATCCATGACGAGGTAGGGTCAAATGCCACACCAGGAGTTGAGCACTGAGAATAGTTAACACTTCATCCCAAAAGTACACACTACGACAACCCAAGATTCATGCTCACCTCATCATCTCACCAATGCACCAGTGAATGAATAATACCACTTGCAGAGGCAAGGTAACAATAGGTGCATCGTTTTTACAGAGTTAGGTAATGGCGAAAATAGGGGTTCGTCCATAGAACAAAAGACAATATCTGAATGCACCTTTACACATAGAAGAAGAAGACTAAGTGCAAGGAAGTTTACACAATGGAGTGATAGTTAGGCCATGCATCCTTGAGCCCGCGTCCCTCTTCTTCCAGAGAAAGGTAAAAGATAGGTTAATGCAATTTTTTAGGGTTTAAAGGAATTTATATGGTAAAAACCAAAATATCAAACCCTATCCATTGAACTTCAACCACGTGTCCTCATATTTTAGTTGCAAATTGTGGGTTTTTGATATAGTTTGAAGACCTCTCGGAACAGCCTGCAAACATTAACGATTTTATGTAAAAAGACTATGGTTATAATAAATCTTGTTATATATAACACTTACTATATATATTTATCCCTAACGAGTATGATGAGAAGGTGCAAATGATATTTAGATATCTACCCTTGTTTCATAACCTTTGGGATTAGTTCATACTAAACTAGGGTTATATTTCAATCTACCATAGACTTAGACAAGAATTTATGGAAGTAAAACATAAACCATGATTGAATATTAAACATCATGCTATAAATTTAGACATGGTAAAAGAGCCATAAAATACTTACTCCTATAAGTATGTGAGATTTGTAAACATAGGAATAATTATATCTGGTTTCAATAGTTTAGGTATAAAGTTTATATATATGGCTTGATGAGATAAAAATCATATAAAAGAAGATTGTACCATTATTTCTCCATTTGATTATTACTAGAACAGTTCAGAAGAACTATCTTGTACACTAAGTTTTATTTCCATATGCGATTAACAGTCAGTATAATAAATGACTTTATTTAGATCATAGGTTTCTAGGTTAACATAACTTGATGTTATGGAAACAAATATTATGGAGTTTAACTCAGCATTAAGTAAGTAGACAAAGGAATCTTCTATATAACTTCATTAGAGTTATATACAAGTTTTAAACTGAAAATAGATTGATGAAAGTTAAACGATCAAGTTTAGCTATAGCGAGTTGAAAGAGTAACTGAACTAAGTTCAGTTTGCTAAAATTACTTATATTACTAGTATCTATGTAGAACATAAATAATCAGATCAATGATACCTCTTGTACTGCTCAAAGCTATAAAATGAATAAATTTACTAGGATTCTATTTTATGCTAGTTGAGATATTAATCGTGTTCTGGAAACTGGTAACAAACTTCTTACCTTTAAAGGACTTGTAAAAGAAGCATCACTTCACTGCATTAGTTATAAGCTAAGTAAGCCTCGATCTCAACTGAAGTTCTTTCCTACTCACCATAAGACAGTAAAACAAACTTAGTACTAGAAAATTAAATAGATGTTTCAATTCCTGTTATTCCAAATCATAATCTGCTAAGTCAAATCCTTAACTTTGAATTATGAAAACAAAATAATAAGTATGCAGAACTAGAGATTAACAAAATATTCAGTTCTAGTTTAATACTGTTTAAAGTAACTGTTAGCAGTTAATTGTCTCTAGGTAATGACGCCTACAAACATTTTATGTTACATGAAAAATTTTAAATTTTTATGAATTTTTGGAGTATTACAGAGGACATCATTGCTACCTTTAACATCTTCAATCATGAATGCCTAATCCATAAGTTGTTTAATTGTCCATGCTTTCCAAGGTGTTCATGTATATTGTCTCGTAGTAAGAAAAATAATCCTCTTAAAATTTGGTCTAACCATCCTATAAAAAAAATTCATCTTATGTTCTATTTTTTCTACTTTCATGTACCTAATTTCTTTGTTCCAAAACTTCTACCAACTTCTTTAAACTATGTCTAGTTCTTCTACGATCTCCTGAAGCAACTTCATTAGTGGAAATTCGACCATATTTATGTTACTCTTCAGGCCTTCTGCATCATTGACAAGTCAATTCTGTATATATTTTTCACTTAGAGAAAAGAGAATTCAACCTCAAATGCAGAGGCTTAACTTCCAGTAGGTTTAGAGGGATTTACCACCTCAGGAATTTGGTTGTGAACTTGCAAAAGTGAGTGGTAAACTCCATGGAAGATTCATTGTGTACATTTTTAAGGGAATTTACCTCCATGATATAGTGCTTGTTATTATTTGAGAGTCTAGGTGGGAGAGCATTTTGTATAGAAGAAAAGGTTGGCTATATAAGATAAATAGAACATATTTTTTAAATGTTCAAGAATTGGCCCTTAAATCTATCTATGGAGTTTCATATAATCCATGTAAGAAGGGTTGGTTAAGGTAAGGAACACCTTGTCTAGTCCAAGCAAAATAAGGGTTTAAGAGGTGCCAGGTTAGTTCCAAAGCACCGTAATATGAACAAGATTTATGAAAATAAAGTAACAAAGATTATAGAGTTTCCTACAAGGAAAAATTATTATATTTTTGGGAATAGAATGATAAAATGATTGGCGCCAAGACTACAATAAAAAGGTTAGAATAGGTCTGCATAAATATTAGGAATAAGCTCAAGGAATTTGGTTGTGGATCCATACCACACATCACTAGAATGATCCAGCCTTCGTTATGTGGCAGGACCATGGTGACCGGATTCTTCGATGGTGCAGAGTAAAATGGTTATTGTGGTGTAGGGATGGTTATCAAACTAAACCAGAAACATGATTATAATCTTAGTACGGTTGTGGGAACTAGGTCCAGTACTAAGGCTGAATTGGTGTCCTTGTGGGGTCTTCTTTGGTTTGCACACCAGAAACAACTGAGTATTGGACTTGTACTGGGGGACTCTAAAGTAATTGTGGACTAGGTAAATATGAAGCATCATATTCAATATTTGAACCATTCCCATTGGATTATTAAGATCAGAAGCATCATTGACCTTTTCCTAGAAACGATCTTCAACCAAATTTATAGAGAATACAATAGTGAAGCTGATGCATTATCGAAGAAGGCCATTTTTTATCAACCTGCTTACCTATCCTATGAGGAATTACACAATGGGATTATGGTGTATATGGGTTCTCTAAGTTTTTAATCCTTCATAATATATATTTCTTTTATGATGATAGTTGGGATTTTGCAGAGTTTAAGACAAGTTTCATTAGAGACGGAACTCTACATCTTCATCTCTATATATTACTGTAATGTTTTTGTATGGTTGGGATGTTTATTTGTCCATTAAATCTTTATCTTCTTATGATGGAGAAGACTTGATGTATCTCCTATTATAACATAGGGTACTAAGTTTTTATGATCAAACATGCTAGAGAACCTCTCTCTTCAGTTTCTTTGTAATTATGTTAACAGTTTTTAATATAAAGACTGTTTTTTTCTTTATGAAAAAAATAAACATGGGAAGTTACGGTAAAACATAGTGAGTGCTTTGAGTTAAGATTCAAGTGTAATTTCACTTTTATCATATGGTTTCTAGTTCACCAAATTGAAGCAATCAACGAACCAACAACAATTTAAACGTAGACAAATACTTAGTCAAGGATGTTTGCTAGATTTTAGCTTAAAACATATTATTCTTTAATTTTCTGGACAATAATATTCCTTGATTCTCTTTTTTTTTAAGTAAGAAAGAGAATCTATTATAGTACAAAAACTTACAAGGATAGGTCAATGGAGCTTGACCTTCATCCCAAAAAAATACCCAACTTAGAAATGTCTGTCTTTGCTGACAAAACCTTGACAAAGATCAGGCCTGGAGGATCCTGATTCTTTTGACAACCCAAAAACTGGTGTCTTACATCTCTGTATCCCGAAAACAGAAAAGAAACTTTATGGCCTAGTAAACAAAAAAGAACAATTACGGCCCGAAAACTAAAAGAACCATTATGGCCTGTAGATTTTTTACATAGACATACTGATAAAACCTTTGACTCAAAATATACCAGAGCAGGGGGGACTTCCGCATTCCAAATGGAGAGCAGTGCCACACAGAGTCACATAGAGGCCTAGAGAACTTTCAATTCAAGAGCCCTCTATCTTTCAGCCTCACTAGGAAGATTAGGAGGATGCTCCTCCCGGGGAGGCTGCATGGCGGAGGCTGGAGAGTTGTTCGAAGTCTGCCCTGGGTTCGATGGTCCGGCATTAGGATTGGCCAGCATATTTTGAGCGATTTTCTCTAGAAGGCGGAACCTCGCCACACTTTCCTGTTGACCTCTGCGTATGGTATCCATGGCCTCACTAATGCCTTGAGTTGTTTGGATTTTAGCTTGGATGTCACGGGCTAAGAGAATACGCGCTGACCAAAATGGATTGGGGATCATTGGGCAGCCCATAAGTGTTTTGAACTCCCAAAGGAGATCAATCTCCAATTATTGCAATAAACGCCTCAACCACCGTGGGAATTTCAAACATGTACTGGTCTCCCCAGTTAAAGGGAGAAGCATTCGAAAAACCCCTGTCTTGGGGCATTGATTCCTCCTCTGCACGAGTAAAAGTTTCGTTGGGGTTACCCCCTCGATTTGGGCCTCACGCTTTGGACTGTGCTCTCCATAACCTTGGCATGGTGCAGTCTCTCAGGCAGACAAAAGATAGAAATAGAAGGGAGTAAAGGAACTTGGAAATGAACAAGGCCTCCGACTAACGAACATAAATAGGGATTTCCGCTACTAACAAAATCCTCTTGTAGCCACCAACCTTTTCTCTCCCTGATCCTGCCATAATGCCTTGCTGCTCTCCACACTCGAGCCGATCTCTCATCTTTTGTGAGTGATTCACAACCTTAAGTTTTACAGCATGCCAGATGATATCCCTCTATCATAATCTATGGTAGGTCCAGTACCTGCCTTACTAAACTCCCTCATTCCCATGGATCTGGCTTTAAGACTTCCCTCACAATGCATATAAAGCTGCTCTTTTCTTCCATACTGGGGACTATCATGCTTGGGTTCCACGTGCTCTGTACCTGGGTTGTGTGTAGGGTGAAGATAATCAAGAAAGAACCACGTGTTAAGATAGACAAGATCGTGGGCTGAGACAGGCCTTACCATACCCCAGCTGGCGATCGAAAACTCCCTTGTCCTACCGCGATTATCAATTAGACTATGGCGGGCCCTCCTGTGATGACGACACGCCGTCTTTGTGCCTCCCCTCAGATTGGAGCCATCTGTCATTCGCTTATGAAAAGTGGAGCGCATTGCCTCGCATCATCATCCGCCAGCTTGGAGCAGCTGCTCCAGATTTGGTGGGTTTTCCCGTCATCCTCCTTAGTCTCTGCATGGAAAGAAAACTCGCTCTCCACTCCAGCTTTAGCCATGGCATCAGCCACCCTGTTCCCTTCCCGCTTGACGTGCGTTAGTAGGAAAGCTTCCTCTCCTGTAAGGATCTGCCTTAGGGCATTTAACCTGCTCTCCCATTTCCAATTTTTGGAAGCTTGGGACGTGAGCGATCCTACTTGGATTCTATGTGCAATGTTAATTATAATCTGGGAGTCACCTTCCATCACCAGAGAAATTTTTCCCTTTCGCTTTGCCCAGATTAGGGCATTTATTAAACCTTATAGGTCGGCCATGTTGTTCATGTTTTCCCTATAAAACCCTAGAATAGACTGAGGATGCTTCCCCTCAAGTTTTTGATAACACCTCCATATCCGGCTGGACCTAGATTTCCTTTGGCCACACCGTCTACATTGAGTTTGAAGGTTCCTACTGGAGGGGGAATCCAAAGCAGCGGGCTGGAGACTTGCACCGAATGCAAATGAGCAATCGAGTTGTCTGGAGGTATTTCTTCTAACCCAAAATCCTGCAGAATACTATCTTCATTTCTTTCCGCTGCAAATTCTTCCTGCGACCAAGATTGCAATGTTATAGTTTCTTTCATATGGGTTTTAATGGAGTTCCATATTTCTTCTAGTTTCCTTGCTTTGTTCTCGAATGTTTTTTTATTTCTACTCTTCCAGACTTCCCAAATTGTAAATCCAGGGAAAATTTCCCACAATCGATTCACTGTTTTGTTTTTGAAACTGTTGATTGGCCATTCAGCAATTGTGACATATGGTCATCCCCTGTGTCTGTGATCTCTTCTAAATATTGTCACCCCCTTCTCCCATAAGGAGTTAGCAATCCTGCATTCATCCAACAGGTGATTAATAGACTTATCCTTCTCTTCGCACATGTAGTAGTGGGATGGCCCATGAAAACCTCTGACTTGTAGGTTATCCCAAGTTAGGATACGACGCTTTATGACGAGCCAGCAAAAAATAGATATTTTGGGCCACCACCCTCCCTTCCATATTTTATTCCATTTGGATTCTGGGGCAATGTTTAGGGTGTCTATTAACAAGCCTAGGGCTTCTTTTGGATTGAAGTTGCCTGAGGTTGAATATCCCCATCTAAGCTTGTTGGGGTCCTCACTCTTGGAGAACCTTTTCTTAGAGAGCTCCACTTAGAAATTTTTGATGTCTTCCCATGGTGCTTTGTCTTGCCACCATTGCTTTCCCTTCCATCTTCTAACCCTTTGGTCTTCATTGTTGTTATCCCAGAACTCCACCACCTTAACCATGGAGTTGTTTTGGAGGAAGGAGCGTAAGAGAGGAGTGTCTTCCCCACACAAAATAACGGGTTCCTGGTTCAGAGCTTCACTTGAAAATCTTGCATTTTGGCCATTCCGAACTTCCCAGAAGCTGTGTTTTTGAACCAGGCCTCTGTTTTCTTGGGCGGTCTTCCATATATTGGAGCCTGGGAGATCTTCACCGAACCTTACCATGGAATGTTGTGGCCAGTTTGGCACATATTTCAAATGCCACAGTTTGGCCCAAGGGTCATCGATGTAGTTCACCCATCTCCACCAGATTTTTGCACTCATAACTTTTGTATTATCCAAAGGGTCTCTGAGGCCCAAACCCCCCATGCCCTTCAGGGTGCATATGGTTTTCCAATCCACCAGAGGCCATTTTTTATTGTCTTTCGTTCCCCCCCAGAGGAAATTCCTCTGGATGTTCCTAATTCATTTGATGATGGATTTCGAGGCAGCCAGAACTGAGAAAAGATACATGGGCATACCTTGCAATACCGATTTCACCAAGATAAGTATACTTGGAAAATTAAGAGCTCTGAAGGTCCATAGACTAAGCTTTTTGTTAATTTTGTCCAACGGTTCTTTCCAAGAGACCTGTTTGATAGTTGACTCTACCATTGGAGCTCCTAGATACTTCAAGGGAAAGATTCCTTTCGTAAATTCCAGGTTCCTTAGGATGTTTCTCTTGGTAATCCAGGGGGTGTTGAAGAAATAGGTCTGAGATTTCTCCCTATTGATTTCGAGGCCACTAGCTTTAAGAAATGTATTCAAACAGTATTTAATTCCCCTAGCTTTGTGCACTAAGGATGGGCTCATTAGCATATTGTCATCCAGGAACTATTGGTGGGTTTGGGGATCCATTCCTTCCGTTAGGGACAAACCATGGATTTTATTCTCAGCTCTCCTGTTCTTAAGCAGTCTTCCAAGCCCTTCAGCTACAATAATGAAGAGGAAAGGAGAAAGGGGATTTTCCTGTCTTTTTCCTTTGGTTGCATTGAAGGCACTCGAGGGAGAATCATTAACCAAAATAGAGAAAAAAACAGAGGAGACCATATTCATGATCCAGTTAGTCCAATCTTCCGCAAATCCAAACGCTTTTAAAATGCCACTCAAAAATTGCCAGTTCAATTTATCGTAGGATTTAGAGTGATCAAGTTTCAGAAGCATACCTAGAGCCCTGGTTGCTTTGAGGGAGTGGATGGTTTCATGGACTAAAATTATGCCATCCAGGATTTGTCTACCTTCCACGAACCCGGCTTGCTCCGGAGAAATGATAAGAGGCGGGATGGGTTTTAAATGATTGGCTATTACCTTAGTAATGATTTTATAGATAACATTGCACAGGGTAATCGGTCTTAGTTTTCCAGGGTCTTCGGTTCCACTTTCTTTTGGAATGAAGCTAGGAAGGTCGAGTTAAGAGCTTTGAGAATGATTCCCGATTTCTGAGAATCCTCCACCAGGGCCACTATTTCTTCTTTTAGCTAGTCCCAGCCGGCATGGAAAAAATTAGTGGTAAAGGGCCCGACGCTTTATCTTTGGCCATTTGATTCACCACAGTTTCTACCTCAGCCATCTCGATAGCTTTGCCGAGTATTTGGTTGTGGTCCTTCGTGATGAGTTTGGGGATGTGACTGAGCACTTCTCTTTGAGCTTCCTCTCTGTCTCTATCCGGTTCCTGCAGAAGATTGGCAAAGTAAGAGTTTAGGGTGTTCTCCAGATCCTCTTGGGATTCGGCTATGCTTCCGTCCTCCTTCTTTAGTCTATCCATCATGTTACCCTGCCTATGTTGGATGGTCGGTTTATGAAAGAAACTGGTGTTACGTTCCCCTGCTTGGAGCCATTTGATACAATACTTTTGGCTCCAGTAGACTTCCTCTTGTCTCTCTCTCTGATTAAATTCTTGTAAGAAGGTCTTCTCCTGAAGCCTCAGTTCCTCAGTGTATCCGCTGATCATTACTTGAGATTGAAGATGCTATATCTTGATCTCTAAAACCTGCTTTTCTTGAAATATATTGCCAAAGGATTCCTTGTTCCATTTTTTTATGCATTCTTTGAGGTGTTTAATCTTTTGTTGGAATTGATACATGTGGGTGCCCCTAATGGGGGGGGGAGTTTTTCTACCAGTCTTTGAGTTTCTCCTGAAAGTCTGGATGGAGGAGCCAGAATTATTCAAATCAAAAAGGTCTTCGAGGGTTGACTCCGACATTGTCCCATTCCAAAGTGATGGGCCAATGGTCCGATCCTGCCGCTGGAAGGATGACCGCTCTGAGGTTGCCCCCAGCCATCATGATTGATTCTGATAGCAGGAATCTGTCAAGTTTGCAAGCAATTCCTCTGTCTCCTGATTGTTTATTGTTCCATGTGAAGATACTATTGGAACTTTTGACATCAATCAGGTCTAGATCAGAGATGGTGTTATTGAAGAGAGTGCTTGCAATGTTTAAGCTTCGAATACCACCTTTTTTTTCATCAAGGTTTCTTATCAAGTTAAATTCACCTCCAATAATCCAGGCTCTGTTTTGAACTAAAGTTTTGAGGTCTGTGAGAGATTCAATGAATTCCTGCTTCTGAACCGCCTTCGGGGGGCCATAGACATTGGAGATGAATCCTCTGATTCTGGTGCCAAGAATGTGGAAATCAGTCGAGATAGTACAATTGGTGGCAAGAAAGCCTAATAAGGTCACCACGCAGGGATTCCATAGAATTCTTAGACCCCTGCCGCACCTCTGCCATCGATGGCAATCGATTCACAACCCTTCCATACTTTTTGGGTTGTATTCTCTAATTCTTCCCCGAGCATTTAGTTTCTTGTAGGAAGATTATCCCTGATTTTTCCTTGTCGATTCTTCTTTTCAGGAGGCGCTTCTTTAGCACACTGTTACAACCTCTGATATTCCAGGTTGTAATCTGCATTAAGAAGGAATTAATTGGAGGGGGAAAGGGATGCATCTATGGTTGGATACTGCCCTAAAGCCACCAGTTGTTCTCCTATCGCTTTGATTCTCTGGACATTGCTCGATCTGCCTCTTTTATCTTTCTTTGAGTTTCTCAGTCACGACTCCTAAGGTATTCGTGTTCTTGGCCTGGATAATCGCTTTCTCTAGAAGAGACACTTGCTGTGGGGGTATTTTTGCTAGACCTTTATCATAGTAGGCAGCTTCCAGTCGATCTAGATCTAGGTCCCCTATTTCCATGTCCTCAAATACAACTTCCCTGGATCCTGAGACTATCTGGGGTTCCTCAGGTCGATTCAATGGAAGGCCCTCCGGGGTAGTGTTCTCGTAGCCATGATAATTTGTTAGGACTGGATTCTTATCAGCTCCTTATGTTTCCTTATCCTCTTCCCCCTGTTGTTTACTTAGAGTTTTATTCTTCGTGGCTTCTATTTTTTCCTTGATTGTTTTTATTGGCTGGTCTTCCTGAAGGGTCTCAAACCAGTTCTAAGTATGCACCCTTTTGTGAACTTCCGAACCCGAGATCTTTCTGGCCTGCCTCTTTTTGTTTTGAATCTTGGTGATTCCTTCCGCATCCTGAATTTCTTGATCTTGCTTCCCTCCTGGTCTCTTGTTTTAGGGGAAGTCTCTGAACAAATGCCCATGTTCATGGCATCTCCTACATCTGAATGGGATCTTTTCATAGACTATGGCTTGAAACCATTCCTCATCTTCCCATGTTAACTCTATACCATCTGCTAGGTCTCTTGAAATGTCCAGGTAGATGCAGATCCTGGAAAACAACATGTATTTCCTCTTTCTAGTTTGTTCAAAGATTTTGATAAAGGTCCCCAGAGAGTTCCCTATATCTTTTAAGATTTCTTCCTTCCAGTATTCCGAAGGTAGGGAATACATTCTGATCCATACTGGTGCAATTGTCAGATTTTCTTTGTTTGGATCGAATCTCTCTTTCCAAGGTCTCAAGAAGAGACCAGCCGATTTGAAGAAGTAGGGACCATTCTCAAAGATTTTAGTTCTGTCCTCTTCATTGAAGAATATAATGGTGAAGAAGCCTTTAGCTCCCGGCTGGAGATCGTAGTGACCTTGGGGTTTCCACATTGAGTTTATCCATCCTCCCAACGTCTTTTCTGTGGGCCAGATTCCCACGAATTTTCCTATGAGGGCCCTTTCCTTCATATATTGAATTTCCTCCCTGACTATGTCTGATTTGATCTGAAGTCATGGAATCATTTTGGATTTTGAGACGCATTGTCCTGTCCTTCTTGTCCCCTGGTTAGTTGCTTCCTCTTTTCTTGTTCCACTGCACCCTTCCCCATCCTTGGCAGTTGTCTGGGCATTGAATACTGCTTTTCCTTTGTCCTTTTGTGATCCCAATGTGGTTGTCTCTGCCTCCACATCTTCCAGCCTTCCTCGGTCCCTCTCCCCCCAAGGAGGAGCAGGAACCATCTCGAGAATTGCTGCTGCACCTCCACCGACCTTCTTAGCCACCAAGAAACCTTCTACCATTCACCGTACACTTGCAGAGCTCCTTTATGATAACAACCTCGAGTGTCACGTTTTCATATTCCTTGATTTTCTTGACTACATAGAATTCTTTAATTTTCTGGACAGTAATATTCCTTGATTTTCTTGACAACATAGAAAAAAATTTTATAGTCGTAAAACTATGCCCAAATAATAACAAAAGACGACTTTTTCTACTTTCTTGTTGATATAAAGATTATATGATATTGAAAATTATATGCTAATTAAATCGATATTTATGTCAAAGACATAGCTTGTAAATATATATGTCAAAGAAGTAGTTTGTAGTAAGATTGAAATTTTAAATCCAAGCTATTAATCAAATTTAATTATTTAATTGAATGAATAATTTTTAATATTTTAATTGTTTAAATATTTAATTAAATAAATAATTTTATGAAAGGTTCTCTCCAATTTTAACTATCTATATATTTTTACACAGATTAAAGTAATTTACTATTTTAATCTTTAACTAATTAATTTTAATAGTAATTATTAGTGAAACTATTCTTAATTAAGTATTATGATAGAATGATCTCTATTTATCCTTAAAAGGGTTTTATATATATAACTACTAATTGATAATGGACGATCACCGTGTATACGTTTGACTCACTATGTTTATAAATATATTTTCATTTTGTTTAGTTATGTAGGTTTAACTAATGAGCTAAAGGTCTATTAAGTTTAGAGGGTAAGGTTATATCATCTAATGACAAATTTAGAATATAATGCATATTTAATTTTTAATATTAAATTATTAAAAATTCATAAAAATAAAATATAGGTTATAAGATGTTATATTTTATTTTAATTAACATAATATATTTTATTATTAAAATTTAAATAATCTATTTTTTATTCGAAAATGTTTTTTAACAAAAGACATTTAAGATTAATGGACAAAAGTGGAGATGTGAAGGGTATTGCAATCAAATAGAATATGAATCTTTTAAGATCAAGAGACTCAAGATAACTACATCAAAACCATTCACAATTACATTAACAAGGCACCATTAAGGCATGTTTAAGGTTCTAGTCCTAAACATTATTGGAAATGATTTTGTAGACCACTCCAACAAGGGGTTGGAAACATGAAGCTACAAATGATAGATTGAAATATTTGTATACCACTTCAAATAAATGCAATGATAGGTTTTATAAATTTTATTGAAGATGTGTAATAAATACAAATATGAGATGATAACCATTGAGTTGGGCATCACTTCCATGTCAGCATGGTGACAAATAGCTATGGAAATGTTTACAGCGAAAAAATTGAAGATGAGAAACCAAGGGAATGTGGAGGATTTCAAATGGTAGTGTAGAGGAACATCAATACCCTTAAATTTGGCTTAACACCCAACTCAGTCATATAGTTGTATTCTTTGTGGTGACTAGTCCAATTCAAGTTGAACAATCAATGTTGGATTAAGAAGATAGTCAGATTGGTTTATCAAACATACTCGATTTTATTCTAGAGACATGTAAAGCTCTAGAGGACAATGCAAAATCTAAATATTGAAACTCAAAATATTTTATTTGATATTTAATTTATTTTAAAAATATTTATTAACTTTATGAGAGACAAAATATCAACACAAATACCAATCTACTCGGTTTCAACATTAATGTAAAAAAAATTATAACCAAAAATATTTTTATAACCATTAATGTAACAATTATATCAAAATATCATATTAAATCTTTCAACTTCAGAGTGACTAGCTAACCGTTTTGAATTTAGTATGCAACCAAAGAGAGAAATGGGCTTAAACAGTTTTGAATGTTTTGAATTCACTATGCAACCAAAGAGAGAAACACACATAAACAATTTTGAATGTTTTGAATTCACTATACAACCAAAGAGAGAAACAAGCGTAAACAATTTTGAATGTTTTGGATTCATTATGCAACCAAAGAGAGGGATACATTTGTCAAGGTAGCTACCAAGTGAATTAAAATTATTCATGCATTATATTCTGGGTATGAGAGAAACAAGAAACTAATAAACATCAATGTTAATAAATTGGAAGACAAAGGTCTCTTGAGCTAGAAAAATAGTACAAACAAGACCATTTCTAAAAATATAAGATGGTGTCTAGTCATCATCCTCAAAAGGTGGTGGGTTAACCCATCTTAAATCTTGTGGTTGGCGTACTAATTACCAGTGGATCAAAATGTTGAAAGAAATGTAACTTTGAAAGATATTATATTATACTTTTATTGTTTTACTATATTTTTTAACAGAAACTATGAAAGATTTAATATTAAACAGACTGTGCACAGCCATACATTACAAAAAATATTTCTCTAAGATTTCTTATTGTTCTGAAAATGAGAAGGCAAAACTGGTCCAAAGAGATGACCATAAAAAGCCAAACAGAGTTTTTACATAGCTGCTAGAAACATAGGTAGTATATACCCTAATAAACTGTTGATTAAGAAACAAACAAAAAAACATGGACTGTCAAATTCATTAAAAGTTGTATGGATGCTTTAGTGGATGAACTATCGATTCCTCCTCCATAAGTTAAGCTGCCCCTAGGGGATTTTCATTTGCTTGAATGCCTTGATTCATGTTCACCAAACGCTGAATGTACTCCTAAATCCGGTCCACCTTCCCCATTATTTCTTTGAGATTCATCTCTATGTCGTCAATCCTGGAGTCATGATTGTTGATCTGACAGGAGGTGTAACTAACCACCTCCACCAGATTCTTGATTTCTTGAGCAGTCTCTTTACTGTCCATGATTCCAATAGCCACCATTTCGTACAGACACCCTATATTTTTCTTCAAATAATCAATACCGGAATTTTTGTTTGCATGGTCCATTCTGTCTTGTCTGGAATTGGGGTTGGCAAGAATTAGCCTAGAGAAACTACTGAGGAGGTCCCTTTCTGAACCTGCGAGCTCTTGAGCCTGCTCACCACAAAATAGACCACCGATGTAATGTACTAAGTCTGGTGTACAGACTTGAACACTTTAATTCTGTAATTTTACTTAAACAATTCTGAAATTTTAATTGGTTCACAAAGAGCATTCTCGGATTGGGCAAAACAAGGGTTTCTTCTGGGAAATTTTGCAAAGGACAAGAGTGATTAGTGGGAAGAAAATAGAGAGATGTCAAACATGGAATTTTCTCTCCCCTAACACATTTATATCTAGTGCCATTTAGGGTTCAGATTCCGCACTGTGGAAACCTACTACCACGCTTCTGGGCAGCCAAACCATGAAACTAAGGAGAGTAGTTCCATCTGTTTCAACCAGGGGATTCAGATACTTGCAGATATTTGTTCCAGAATTAATATATAATAAATAAAGGTTCATTAATTTTAATAACAGATCAGAGGCAAAGGAAAATATTCTACAACTTGTAAAGGTGAGACTAGCTCGTCGGGAAGCTCACTAGCTCCATAATCAAGCCTTTAAAAATAGGGTAAGGGAGGTTCGGATTCTCTTTTTTGGAATTGGGGGACTTATATTGTTTGTTAATGACTCATCAGAAAAATAATGGGGTTATTTGGAGTCATACAAGTCGAAATATGGAAGTTACAGTAAAACTAGTTATTTTCCAATGAAAATCTAGACTAGGTTGACTTAAAATTAGTAAATCTCAGCCATTTCGAACAAGATTGGAATAAAAATTGTAGAGAATGTTTATGATATCATATTACAGCCAATAAAATTGAAATTACTCTCATCAATTAACCATAACACTCTCTTCAACATTGTGCATCATTACAATGTATTTTATTGACATAATACAAGGAAGGGCATGGAGGTTTGAACCCTTAGATATTGAAAACTCTTGGACCTGTTAATGAATATTGATGTACAGTAATGGATGGATGTAGGCTGCTAACAAATCTTGAATCAACTCAGAGAGGCTGCTCCATAGCGCCAATGTAACCTGCAATGAGAAGGGGAGAAGAGGCGAAGAGGAGAGAGGGAATGAGAACCTTGGGGCGCATCTCCCAAGATCATAAGGCACAACACTTAGAAATGAAGCCTTAGCTTCATAAACATCAACATAATAAACATCCAAACTGAGAAATGGAGCTACAATTGTCTTTAAATAAACCTGGGTGACTTGTTGATCAAATCAATCACTTGTTAAGCAAGTTACCACTTGCTAAACCCTAACCCTAGCCACAAATTCACCCTCCTTGAGTAAACTAGCATGTGTAAGACAATAAAGATGTTTCCTTTTCATCCACCTTCATCCAATTTGGAAACTTTTCTTTCCTTGAACCATAGTTGCTATTTTTCCTTATGACAACTTTTCTTGGCTTTCCTATTTTTATGACTAAAATCCAAAAAGGAAACTGCACCCTCCTTTGTCAATTGTTGCCTCTTTTGTATTTGACTACTTTTGTCATATATTTTGGCACTTTCCATTTTCCTGTCTGGTTCATTTTGTCATACAGTTTCTAATTTTCCCTTGGCAAGTTGGCTTGCCCAAGTGGCCCTCCTGTTAATGGAAACTTATTTTCCACCTAATTAATTGCATAATAATATTTAATCACAATTAATATACCAAGTACATGCCTCCTAAGTGACATTTAAATAAAATATCCTAGGCTAATTTATTTAATGCATCTTTTGACCCCCTTGGTGCTAGGCAACGTCAACACTTCTGGTGATCAAAATGTGGGGATATGACAGTCCTCCCCTCCCAAGTCTGCTTGTCCTCAAGCAGAAGCACCACAAAGTGCTGCAAATTTGTCCACCATGTTTCTGCTGCACCACTCTGATCATAGTCATTTCCCTTATACCACTTCCTTTAGAAAAATTTATAACCCAGTTAAGGTACATGAGTAGAATTCCTGGATCCCACTGCCTCCTCTATAAGGACCCAAATTTTGCTGCCACCTTTGAACTATGCCGTTCCTAAGAATACCGAGATCCCATGATTTTATCTGCCTCCTTCCACCCATCAGTATAAACAAAAATTTTTTATCATTGTAGAGGATGAAAATAAGGTTATGAAAACCATACCACCATACTGGAAGCTCATCTCTCCCCATGACAAACTGAAATTTTTTTAAACTCTCCCACCAGAAATGGAATTCCTTAATGCAGGACCAAATCATCTTGAGCCTCTCTAAAGTATGAAAATCCATGTGCAAGCTAGCACTAGAACTCACGTCATTGTTGTTATGAATACACGGGAGGTTATCCCATGCTCCTCCATGTACATTGAAAGCATCATATAGCAGCCATACATTCTCATGCCATTGCTCATACAATTTATTTGATGTGTCCAATGTCTCTCCATTGATGCAAGCAAGATGTTTACCCTCTAGTGCACACATCTCAATTATGTGTCTAGCCACCCAATCAATGGACAGACAAAATTTCATGCTAAATGATTCAGGTGGGAATAATTCAGCTACTACTAATTCACTTGTCAAACCACATGGTTTGACCATCAATACCTCAACTGGAAGAGTGGAAGTATCATGTTCTTCTTGTGGCATCAACAGAAAAAATCCTTTCACCCAATTTTCATCCCCACATGATGTGGCTGAAATAGAAGTGTGGGGTGAAGAATTGTGAGCCAAATCCCTACAATGCTCATCAATCAAGATAATGGATCCACAAATTCTTCCATTAGTTTTCTAAGTGACAGTGTGATCATGTGCCTCCTCCAAAATTGTACAACATTTTCCTAGAGGCAACTCATAATCTCTTAGGAACCATGCAAGTGCTTAATCTTCATATTGCTTGACCTCAAACTCTTCAAGCACATGCAAATCAGAATGCACCTCATGTGCATGTGTATTGGAGGTATATAATAGCTGCAAAATAAGTCTGTGTTGTTGTTCACGTGTCAAGACAATGTCAGTCACAACAAAAAAATTATTGCAGAAATAAAATAAAAAATGCCTCCCAAGGTATTCATTCCAAATATGTCTCTATGGAACTCAACAGGTGCTCCCCTCTTCATCCAATGGCTCAACTCTTTGCCATTGATACAAGGGTGCAAAAATCCATCAATTGACCCACACATTGAAAGTATGTGTAGATCTAATTCCTTCTTGTCAAAAGTGGCTACACACATGCATTTTATGCTGCTTGTAAATCATAGAAAAATCAGCAATATTAAAAACAATTTTCTTGCAACAAGACATAAAATTTTTGCCTTCCATATTTTCCTCTTCAGTGATTCCTCTATCCAACCATCCAGTGGATGAATCAGAGGTATTTATTGCTGATTTATATGATCTATAATTATCCATCTCTTCTGAAATAGGATCTATCTCCCATGGGGATAAATCATGATCCCCCTGTTGTGCATGCGACACAAACCAAAAAAATTTCTTCACCCATTGTTCATTCCCCATTGGTGTTTCTAAATCTAGGACATGTGGGAAAGAAATGTGAACCTTCTTTGCATGTTTGCAACCTTCAGTAATCAGACTTATGGATGAAAATGTTTTCATTATTGGCTGGACCAGACTAGGTGCTCTCATCCCACTCTTCCATGGGAGAGTGATTGTCTTCAAGGAACAACTCAAGTTTCCTTGAAAAGAAATCAAGTGCTTGGTTCTCATAAAATTGTTTTGCACACTCTTTAAGCACATACCGAGTAGAATGCTCCTCATGGTCCACCCAGTCATGAGGTTCCTCCGTGGATTTTTTCATGCCATTTACCCAAAAGGAATGACTCTCAGGAAATATTGAGGATTCAGTCAATTCTTTCCACTCTTGTTGGAATTGTTCTATCTTCATTTGTGATTCTAAGAGGGAAGTTTGAGTGTATCTCAAAGAATATTGTGTGGCCAACAAATCACCTTTGAGCTTGTATTTCTCTTCTTCATATATGCAAATACTTTCTTCATCATGCAATGATGCTTTCCGCAATAATTCAACAAGCTCAGACATGTCATTTTTATCTGAAAGCAATTGTGAGAAATTACCTTTGATTGTGGACAGTGCTTTCTAGATATTCTCCATGGCTTCAAAGGAATATTGGTCTTCCACTAAAGCAAATTCCCAACACATATTTGACATTGAATCATGAGTGTCATGGAGAATTTTCAGGGCCTCTTGGATCTTCTGTTCATCAATCTTCAATGACCCTACAAGAAGATGAGGTTCTTGTAGATGTTCCTCCTCTTCATTTTCCATCACCAGATCAATTTCATGCAGTGCACTCGAGGTTTTGAAATCTGATCCATATGTTGTTGCTGCAATATATTCATATTTTAAGTCCTCAACAACATAATTTGGGCTACAACTTAAGTGCTCATTCATCCTTGGTGCACCAGAAAGATATTCTTTCAAAGTTTCATCCTTCATATTGCATTCATTTTTTACACCAGAATTATGAACCTCATTACTAGGGGGCTCAACCATTCTAAACTCTTCATTGGAATTGGCTGCCATATCAGACTTACAAAATGACACATAAAAATCAGAATTTACTAACTCGCCATGTGTGATGTTCTCCTCCTTATGTGGTGGAATAATGATGGCTTGTTCATCCACCCATTTCTCTACTTCACACCCTACTGAGATGTGCTCAATTTGTGCTTCCTTGTGAGGCTCAAGGGGTGACTGTAAATCTGAATCATGTTTATATTTTGGATCAGATACAAAATATGTCTCACCATCATCAATCTTCCCCATCTCTTCTACACTTATCTTGAAATCAGCCACAAATAAATTTTGATTCATCTCACCTTCCACGTTACCAACAACTAGATGTTGGACTATTGGATCTTTAGTTGTGCATGGATCTTCTTCATCTCCTTCTGATGGAGGATTTGGTGATTCATCATCCTCATGGATGATGCAAATATTCTGATCTCTCTTTTTGGAAAACCCAAATAATTTCTCAAAGAAACCATGTGCAGATGGCTCTAATGAATCTTCACTTTTGGTCCTCTTTTCTTCCCCTTTACTTTGAGAAGTGGAACAACTTAGTTCCTTTCTTGATGGATTCTTTGTATTCAGAGAACCTAAATGTATTAATGTTTTTGAAAACATAGACTTTCCAACTTTATTTCCTTCATGCTGAGAGACACTACTACTCCCTTCTCCATGTTTTCTTGCCAACTGCTTGGCAAGGAATTCTCTAGTCTCTTGATCTGACTAGATGATGCTTTGAGATACATATTTCAGCCCTTTCAACATTATTTGCATCAAAATTCTTAAATATTCTCTATCATCCAATTTTGAATGCTCTCCTTCCTCATACAACTCAAAGTCTAAATCTTCCATGACTGGAACTAATTCCACAACTGCAACTTGAAGATATTGCTAAGCTACTTTTCCACTAAGAGTTACTTTCCATAGGCTGAGCCAAGGAAAGTGCTCCAATACCACTGTAATGTCCTAAGTCTAGTGTGTAGACCTAAACACTTTAATTCTGTAATTTTACTTAAACAAATCTGAAATTTTATTTGGTTCACACAGAGCATTCTCGGATTGGGCAAAACAAGGGTTTCTTCTGGGAAAGTTTGCAAAGGACAAGAGTGATCAGTGGGAAGAAAATATAGAGATGTCAGACATGAAATTTCCTCTCCCCTGACACATTTAGATCTAGTTCCTTTTAGGGTTCAGAGTCTGCACTGCGGAAACCTACTACCACGCTTCTGGGCAGCCAAACCATGAAACTAAGGAGAGTAGTTCCGTCTGTTTCAACCACGGGATTCTGAAAAATTGCAGAGGTTTGTTATATAATTAATATATCATAAATAAAGGTTCATTAATTTTAATAAAAAATCAGAGACAAAGGAAAATATTCTGCAAGTTGTAAAGGTGAGACTAGCTCACCGGGCAGCTCACTAGCTCCATATTCAAGCCTTTACAAATAGGGTAAGGGAGGTTTGGATTATATTTTTTGGAATTGGGGGACTTATATATGTTTATTAATGACTCATAAGAAAAATAATGGGGTTATTTGGAGTCATACAAGTCGAAATATGGAAGTTACAGTAAAACTAGTTATTTTCCAATGAAAATCTAGACTAGGTTGACTTAAAATTAATAAATCTCAGCCATTTCGAACCAGATTGGAATAAAAATTGCAGATAATGTTTATGATATCATATTAAATCCAATAAAGTTGAAATTACTCTCATCAAATAAGCATAACACTCTCTTCAACATTGTGCATCATTACAATGTATTTTATTGACATAATACAAGGAAGGGCATGGAGGTTTGAACCCTTAGATATTGAAAACTCTTGGACCTGTTAATGAAATATGATGTACAGTAATGGATGGCTGTAGGCTGCTAACAAATCTTGAATCAACTCAGATAGGCTGCTCCATAGCTCCAATGTAACCTGCAATGAGAAGGGGAGAAGAGGGGAAGAGGAGAGAGGGAATGAGAACCTTGGGGTGCATCTTCCAAGAGCCTGAGGCACAACACTCAGAAAGGAAGCCTTAGCTTCATAAACATCCAAACTGAGAAATGGAGCTCCAATTGTCTTTAAATAAACCTGGGTGACTTGTTGAGCAAGTCAATCACTTGTTAAGCAAGTTACCACTTGCTAAACCCTAACCCTAGCCACAAATTCACCCTCCTTGAGTAAATTAGCATGTGTAAGACAATAAATATGTTTCCCTTTCATCCACCTTCATCCAATTCAGAAACTTTGCTTTCCTTGAACCATAGTTGCTATTTTTCCTTATGACAGCTTTTCTTGGCTTTCCTATTTTTATTACTGAACTCCAAAAAGGAAACTACACCCTCCTTTGTCAATTGTTGCCTCTTTTGTATTTGACTGCTTTTGTCATATATTTTGGCACTTTCCCTTTTCCTATCTGGTTGATTTTGTCATACAGTTTCTAATTTTCCCTTGGCAAGTTGGCTTGCCCAAGTGGCCCTCCTGTAAATGGAAACTTATTTTCCACCTAATTAATTGCATAATAATATTTAATCACAATTAATATACCAAGTACATGCCTCCTAAGTGACATTTAAATAAAATATCTTAGGTTAATTTATTTAATGCATATTTTGACCCCCTTGGTGCTAGGCAACATCAACACTTCTAGCGATCAAAATGTGGGGATATGACAACCGAGGACATAGTTGAGGGTGGTAAATTCCTGTTGAAGAGAGTCACTTTCTTTCTTGCTGTGACTAGAGAGAGTGCCGACTGCTCCTTCCTGCCAACCTGAACACTTACACCCAAAAATCGAACTGTTACCTGTAATGAGAGGCTGACCTTCAATGGGAATGCTGAAAACAACACCTGTATTTAAGCGCCACAAAGGACCATCGTCTTGAGAAGAGCAGTGACAAGTTAGGAATGCAGCAAGAGCCAACCTTTCCTTGATGAAGACCCTAATCGAAGGCAAAGACTCCCATGGTATCCCCTGAACAATGTCTTCATTGACACCAGAAATGACAGCCAGCAAAGTCTTCTTCGGAGAATAAACAGAGAGAGAAGGAAGCATAACAGTTACAAAGGGAGCATGGAGGTAGGGGAAACTCTCGAAATAATCCATATTGAATAGGATGAAGAGACCTGGAGCGTTCCAACTGGGAGAGTAATAACACTGAGGGAGATGGCTCATTCAGGCAATAAGGATCGAGGTAAGGCCGGTGAGGAGTGGAGACCACGCATTGACGAGGAGGGGAGCATGGGAGAAATACATTAAAACCTTTGAGCCTTCACAAAACATGATGGGATGGGTAGATAAGGGGGGATGATACCACAAGTTCATTAGGGACTGGGTTTAGTTTATATTCCTAATCCATTGAGACTATAGTGACCCTGAGGGAGGGAGGCCCCTACATTTTCCAAAGCATCTGCTGAGGAATTATTTGCATGAAGAATGTGATAGAATTCATAGTTTTTCGATAGAAGAGGGATGATTTTATCATACAGCTGTCGACACTTTATGGAGCCTAAGGTGTATCCAATGTTCATTTTATATATGACATGTCTTGAGTCTCCAAATATCGCTATCCTGGAGTGATCAGTATTAGCTATAATTTCCATTCCCTGCAAGAGAGCTATCCACTCGGCCTCGTTGTTTGTCCTATGGCCTAAACCCCAAGCAAAGGTTTGCTCAGTTTTTCCTCCAGGATCTAGAAGGATCCCCCCCGCACCTGCCACCCCTGGGTTTCCCTTCGAGGCACCATCAAAGAAGAAAGCATAGTAATTCCTTTCCTGAATCCAATCCCTGAGCTCACTGCCATTCTTTCTTATCTCCCACAGATACGTGCTTGTGGAAATCTTGATTCTTGTACCAAAGTATTTGGACTGAGGGGGGCTCCTAGTTTTTAAGAAAATTCTGCACCAAGAAGAAAGTAGTTCTGAGAGATCTTCAGATATAGGAAAGCTGATTTCTCTCAAATTAAGCTTTTCAGCAATCATTCCCACTATTTTCGAAGCTATACGAGTTGAAACGATTTTCTCATCTTTGAAAATTGCTTTATTTCTGGCCAGCCAGAGCTGCCAACATAAATTTTTGGTATGGTGTTCCAAAGGCACCTGAGGATGGGTTTCTTATTGAGGTTTACAGGAAAATGCTTAGTCCATTCTTCTAGGAGCTGATCCACAGAGTCTGGAGGTTTGAATTGGACACCCGGAGGGAGAACACACTTCCAAACTTTCAAAGAAACACTGCACTGCAGAAAAATATGGTTTGAGGTTTATGTTTTCGAGTTGCAAAGGGCACATCGAGAGGGACATCTATCCCCCTTTTCCTGAGATTTTCAGCCATGAGCAATTTGTTATGCATCAAAGTCCAGATGAAAGAGTTTACCTTTAGAATACTCTCTGGATTCCAAACCTTTCTCCATAAGCTATCATTTTCCGCCAGTTCCGTAGTTAGCTTCTTATATCCTTCGTTGACCGTATACTGACCATTTTTGCCCCAACCAATGCGATCCCTAGTAGATTCGTTTGTTGGTGTCATGCCATGCAGAGAGGAGAAGAGAAGATTCTTTGCTTCTTCCAAGTGAACAGGAGGATGAATTTCTTTCCAACCAATCTAGCTCCCCTTCGAATTCCATAAGGAAAGATCATGGAGTGTGAAAATACCAATGCTGCGAGCCCATTCAGCTAATTCTTCCATCCTTGGGAGCGAAGAGAGTGAAGGCTTCCCTAGAATGCTACTCTCCCAGACCTTAATTTTTTTTCCATTGCTGGGAATCCAATAATAAATAGACTCTATTAAATTGACAAAGGCTTTGCACAGGAGCCAGAGCGAGGTTCCCTTGCCTGTCCACGGGCTGTCCAAGATTTTGGATCTAGGCCTTTTGACGTATTTTTTTCTTGTTAATTCTTTCCACCATTATTTCTTTCCTGTGACCAACCTCCAAATTAGTTTTTCTCCTATAGCTTTATTCATTTTCTTTGGGTCCCTTATGCCCAATCCTCCTCTACTTTTTGAGCTTTTGACTGTGTCCCATTTAACCAAATGAAATTTCTTTTTCTGCACCTTTCCTCCTTGCCAAAGGAATATTCTGATTTCCATACAAATACTATTTATTACACTCTTAGGGGCCAGAATCATCGAGCTAGAGTATATTGGATAAGAGGAGAGAATGGAATGTATAAGAGTTATTTTCCCTGCAAGGTTTAACCACTTTGATCCCATAGAATGGATTTTATTTTTAATCTTTTGAATGACCGGAGCCCACATGACAGAAGCAAAAGACTTTTTGGCTATAGGAATACCCAGATAAATGAAATGAGTCCAATTATAAGTAGCATTTATGTGGAGGATTTGGGATATACTACAGAGAGTAGTTACATTGCAGTTCCATCCATAAAGCTGGCATTTTTCCAGGTTAGCAGAACTTCCAGAAGAACGGAGGAATAGGTCCAGGGGTCTTAAGAAATTTCTGGCAGTTTGAGGGGAGGCTATGCCTAGCAGAATAGTGTCATTGGAAAAAATGGCATGATTGATTGGTTGAACTCCATTTCTGAAGGAAATACCTAGGAGGGAGCCCTCTTCCTAAAGTCTGGAGAGTCTTCTACTCAGGGAGCCAACCACAAGAATATAGAGAAAAGGGGAGAGGGGACATCCCTGTCTTATCCCTCGGGTGGCCTTAAAAAACTTTGTGGACCTTTCGTTGATTAGAGGGGCTATCCAGGGAGATTTGATGCAAGCTTGAACTTGATTGATGAAAATGGAGGGAAAACCAAATTTTTTTAATACCAGCAAAATGAAGGCGTGTCTTAACCGATCAAAAGCATTTGTCAGATCCAGTTAAATAGACATACCTGATTCGCCCCTCTTGAGTGTATTGCTTCTTGAACCATAAGAATGTTATCACTGATTTGACAGCCTGAGATGAAACCTCCTTGATTGGGGGAGGTCAGTGAATGAATTATAGGCTTGAGTCTTAGGGATAAAACTTTGGAGAAAATTTTGTAAGAGGCATTGCAAAGGGAAATAGGTCTGTACCTTTTGATGGAGGAGTGGTTAGCCTCTTTGGAAATTAGGGCCAGAAAGGTGGAGTTAGTGGAGCCTCCCATTTTTCCTTTCGACATCCAAGAGATAAGACGCATAAGGTCCTTTTTTATTAAAGACCAGAACATTCTATAGAAACGGATAGAGAAACCGCCAGGTCCTGGGGCTTTGTCTAGGTGGAGGGTCCAAATGGCCTTATTTACTTCTTCATGTGAGATGGGAGATTCAATTTGGAGACTTTCCTCTGGGATAATAAGTGTGGGGATGTCTCAGACCATTTCATCCAACAAACTCTTCGTCGTTGTACAAGTTTTCAAAGAAGCCTCTTACCTTAGTGTTGATTGCCGCTTGACCTGTGATGACTGTGTCATCTTCATTTTTGAGTTCCCTGATAGTGTTCCTCCTCTGTCTCTCTCTGCATTGGTTTTGAAAAAACTTTGTGTTTTGATCGCCCTCTTTGAGCCAAAGAACACTCGAGCATAATCTCCATCCCTCTTCTTCTTTCCTTATAATTGATTGCAAACTTTTTTCAAGCTCTATTTCTCTAAGGAGGTGCTCTCTGATGATTTCACTTTCCTCCATATCCCCTTGGAGGGCTTACATTTTTTTTAAGATTTCTATTTTTTTGAGATGGCTCTATTTCACCCTTTTGAGCTTCTATTCCCAAATGTAGGCTGGAGACCCTGGAATGAAGCAAAGCCAAGCATTTGAAATGATGTCCCTGACTCCTTCTGTTTCAATCCAAAGATGATTGAACCTAAATGGGAGAGGCCCCAAGTTTTCCAAAGGCAAAAAGAAGAGCCAAATCGGATTATGATTCGAGATGGCAGTACATAGAAGTTTGGACTCGGGAAGAGTCCTGAGAAGATGAGTGCTAGCTAGAACCGGATCCAACCTGGAAGCTATATGTCCCAGACCAATTATTTTATTACTCCAGGTGAAGGTCCCATTCTTTGTCTTGACGTTCGTAGGACCCCAGAGCATGATCAGGTCCTCCAATATTTCTCCAAAGGGGTCCCTTACTTTACTTCCCCCTCTGCATTCATCTGCGAAAATAGTGACGTTGAAGTCTCCCACTATGAAGCAAGGAAGAAGCTTTTTCCCTTCACTTTGTTCCTTAAGAGAGTTCCAAAAGTTTTCTTTTTGCACTTGGATAGTTGGGCCGTAGATATTCCCTATCCAGAACATTTCTTTATTTTCCTTGTTTTCTAACTTGATGAACAACCAATTTTTGTTTTCAGTAACTGTATGCAGAATGAGCTTTTCGTTGTCCCACAAATATAGAAGGCCTCCTGAGGCTCCATTCGCACTAATGGAAAACCCGTTTCCTTTAGGCCAATTTTTTTTTAGAATTGCAAGACTGTCTTCCGCCGTTTTTTTTGTCTCCTAGATAAGAAGGACTGAGAACGATTCCATTGATAACTTCATTTTTCTAGGAACCCCCTAATCCTCTGCAATTCCAGGATACCAGCTTCATTATTTCTTAAGATGTCAGAGCTCCTTTTCTTTCTCCTTTTTTTCCTCTTCTGCGCTAAGGAGGTATTTTCTTGCTTGTGGGTTTTTTACCAGGAAGTCAAGATTAGATTGCTTTCCTGCTGATTTTTCCCTTGCTGCTTCCTGTTCCCTTAGAATCTTGTTTGACTTTATTCCTTTTCTGGATTGAGGTTCTTGTTCTTCATTGGAGTTGTTTGTGGATTCTTTAGTGCTTGTTTTTTCCCTGGAACTTGTGACTGATCCTTCTGAGTTGGTTGGTCCTTCTGTCCTAACCATGGGATGTGCGAGATTCTCCTCCATGACATCCTTTTGCTTTGGAGATGGAACCTCTGCTGGGATTTCTTGCTCCTGATGTAGTGCCTCTTCTTCATTCTCCTCTAGGGTTTCGATCTCTGGTTCTTCAATATGTAGGGCTTCAAACCTATTTCTAGAAACGCTCTTTGTCAGGATGTGAGACTAATTTGTTGTTGTTGATTTTACAATATTCTTCCTGCTTACTACATTCCATACTTCTTCTTGCAGGCCTTCAAGATTGGATTTGTCTGGGTTTTTTGTACAGGATTTGGCAAGATGCCCATACTCATGACAATATTTGCATTTGAAGGGGATTTTCTCATAATCCACTATCTATAAATGGTTCTAGCTGTCAATGTAGAGATTGATAGCTTCTGAAAAACCTTTCTCAAGATCAACCTCTACACAGATTCTAGCACATGAAAACATTGGGGTTTTTGGCTCTGACTTATCCACGTATTTTCCCAAAGTATTACCTATTACCCAAAAGTCCTCATCATTCCAGCAATGAAGAGGGAGGTGGGGGAGCTTTACCCAAACTGGGATTGCCTTAGGGATATCTTTCTCAGGGTTAAAGGAAAGGTCCCATTTGTTAAGATACATTCCTCTTGGGCCCATAAAGTAAGGACCATTCCTGAAGATAAGATCCCAATCCTCTTTCTTCTCGAAGATGAAAGCAAAATAACCTTTCCCACATAAGATTTGTTGTACCTCTCCTTGAATGAGGGTTCTCCAGTTTTTATTGAGCCATACTTCAGCCAATCGAGGAGATGGCCAGAGTCCTATGAACAAACCTATGAAGCCTTTCTCAAAGAGAGTCATTGCATTCCTTTTTGAAGCAGTAGAGGAGGGTTTTACCTTAGGAATTTTGGAACGCTTGACAAAGTGTGAGGAAGGAAAAGCATTAGAATAAGGGGGAGGAATGGAGGCGACGATGTTGAGGAAGCGGTCTTCAATCGAGTCAGGGTCCGGGGGATCCATGGAGGGAGGCCGAGAGGGCCTGTGAAGCCCGCAGTCCACAAACCCTAGGATGAGCTTGTTTTAGACGGTTTGAAGGAGGGTGATAATTATCCCAATCTAGTTAAATATAAAATTTTATCAATTTCTAAGTGAGTTTGGGAGGGAACTTTAAACCTCCTTTTGTGCTCGATGTCCTCACCGCCCACTCTTTTATTGTTTTACTATTATTCCTCCTTTCAAATATGTTATTCCTACATTAGAATATGTCATCAATGTACTTGTTCATGTAAAATTATTGAAATAAAACCTATGTTTTAAGTCGAGTCAATAGTACCCACAAAAGTATTATTTAAATGTAATTTTGAGTCTCCCAAGGCAAGTCCACCCTGATTGAGAGGATAAGTCAGCCTTGTTGGGTTATTACACTACTCAAATGATGAGTATAAATAGATGAGGTTCCTCCCTCATTTGGACACACTCACAACTCAAGCAAGTTTGCTAGAGAGAGAGGAAGAAGTCCATCTGAGAGAGAGGAAGCAATCAATCTTATTCTTGGGGTTTTACATGGTACTTGGTTGGATTCTATATCGAGGAATTTTTGCGGGGTTTTCTTTCCTGCAAGGGTTTCCCAGGATAATTATTTGAGTTTTCTTTGTGCTACTATGCTTTTTGTTCTTTCAGTGATCTTTTTTTTGGCACAAAACTTTTAAAAATCCAACATATTATCATATCCAACCTGAAAGAATTCATTGTGCAGTAGCTTTTCCAGTAGTTCAACAAGTTATGGCTTGTTATTCTAGGAAAATCTCCCCACAAATCAACTGAAAACAAAGAAACAACCAAATTTACCTAGGAGGGTGCATCTTTTTGTTTCAACAGTTCTAAGTTCTATGGACTTTCAATTTTTGACCTACCACTGCTACCGGGAGGAACTGGTGAATCAAAAATTTCACAATTTTATCCACGGATTCAAGAAAAGGAGGACACTAAGCAACTCGAGTTGAGGAGGTACATCTTTTCCTCCAATCAGATTTGCAAGTAACCATAGTTGTGAAATTAAGTTTTTCCTGTCAAACCCTCGGTCAGCATGAAGCAGGTTCCAAAAACAATCTTGAAATTGGTAAGTTCTACTTTCTATATTTCCATTCGAGTTTCTCATTCATTAGTTATGACAAACAGTACCAAGCTTGATGAAAATATTGAAGGAGCAAAGAATTTCATAGCATGGAAGTATAGATTCATGCTCATCCTTGAAGAACATGACCTAGAAGGCTACATAAAAGAGGGGGTTCAAGAACAAGAAGTAGATGAAGAAAAATCAAATCATAAGAAGGATATGGTCAAGGATAAGCATATCATAGTTTATTCTATCAAGGATCATTTAATCCCTCAAGTGTCTTCAAAGAAGACTCCAAAGGAAATGTTCGATTCACTGTCCAGTCTATTTGAAGGAAAGAACATCAACATAAGAATGGCCTTGATAAATCAACTCAAGGGTGTGAATATTAAAAACGTAGAAACTATGCAGTCATACTTCACAAAAGAATCTCAGATCAAATAACAATTGGAAGCTATTGGTGACATGTAGAAGAAGCCAGAATTGTAATGACCACCTTGAATGGCCTCCCAAGGGATTGTGAATATTTGATTAGAGGAATATATGCTAGAATAAAGCTGACCAAGTTCAGTATACTATGGGAAGAATGCATTCAAGAATAAGGAAGGATAGAAAACAGAGAATAAAAAACTAAACGACGATGAAGATCAATATTTTGTAGATCATGCAAAGAAAGGAAATAACAGGAGAAAGGATCATGATCAATCTCCCTAAATAACTTCAAGGTTTCAAAGGAACACAAGACCCAAGAGATATTTCTCATCCTTTGAACGTTTCAATTGCCATAAGATGGGACACATCTCAAGAAATTGTCCCCTCTAAGAAGAACAATTCAAGAAGAGAAACAAGAAGTTTCATTCCCATGCAGTTGAATATGATGACCTAGTTGAAGAGAATACCAATGAAGATGAAGGCTCCAGTGAAGAATATGTCTTAATGTCATCTCTCATAGGTTCAGTTTCACATGGGAGTGACACTTGGCTCGTAAATAGTGGTGCCTCCAAATATATGGCAGGTTACAAAGACTCCCTCTCATGTATTATTCAGAAAGACTCACCACATAAAGTGAAGCTTGGAGATGATAATTAGTATCACGTCAAAGTATCGGGAGAATATTCTTACAAGTTGGACTTAGGAAAGTCCACAAAGATGAAGGAATTCTTATATGTCCCAGGATTGAAAAAGAATCTCCTTTCCATCTCAACCTTAGATAAGAAAGGTTTCTGAGTTGCTTTTGTAGATGGAGAATTCCTCATGTGGCCAAAAGGAAATGAAATGGATGATGCAGTTGTAATTGGGATTGAAGAAGGACACTAATACATTTGGGTGGATTTTTCCACGAAATATTTCCACGTTTTGAACATTCATGGATTAATACTTCATTTTTTTTATCATGGAGGAAAAATCGTGGCAATATCGATGTTTTTTAATTTTCAACGCACTTTCATCTCTATATTGACGATATATGGCTATCCTTGCACACTCGGAAAACCAATGCCAGCTTTCAACAGCTCTGGTTGTTTACGTGTGGATCAACTCATGCATTTTCGTCCACATCTAACTAAGAATATCTCACTATTTGTATAATGGAGTAAACTTGTTCTCAGTGAGAAGTGAATTCCAGCCCTCCCTCAGTTCATATTCTCGATTCATATTCAAGCCAGCAAGCATGAAGCTGGTGCTAAACGTCAAAGAAAAATCTTGCTTCTATCTTCTGTCCGATCATAGAGAGAAATCCTAAAATGGCAACCCTCAATAATAATAAAATAGATTTTATTTTTTTCCTTGGCTGTTGCATCTTTTTTCTTGGGTCTAGGTCTGACTGGCTATGTGTGGTATAGTATTTTATGTATATGACAGAATTCGCCTATACCCCCGCCTTAGGCCATCCATGTGGCCTTATATTTTGCATAGAGATGTTTACACTTGTTCATATATGATGTCGCCATGCATAAATAGTAATTTCCATGAAACTGACTACCTCATTGCCTCTATCTCTACTACTACAACCTAGTTACCTATACGATGTCAGCATAAATAATTTTACCTTTTATATTGCCAGTGGTCCATTGATTAAACTATGCCACAGAGTGAAATCAAATTGAAAGCTAGTTTACAACTCCTTTATGGGAGCATAAGCTGTATCACTTCGCACATTTGCTATAGTTGAGATAAGGTTTTTGGTGATTGATTGAGCGCAGATTGAGCCCGGATTTCTTTATCAACCATATCCAAAACTAGAGAGACCAGACATACTCTGCAACAATCATCTGGCCGTAAATTCATAAAAGGTAAGCATGCATCCTTTTTTGGGTGGTACAAACTAACATTGAGGCTCAAAATAACAATTGTATTCTTTGGGTCATGTACCTTATGAATGAATTTAACAACCTTGCAACTCCCTCCTTTTATTTAAACTAGAATAATTACAACAAGAGGGTCCAGTCAACAATGACTCTAGACAATTCATTTTTTTTATATACCCGATGCTCCACTAAGATATTGGGCATTGACACAGTGTTAATTACTTTCCACAATAGAAGGACAACTTTCATTTGGACCATTTGGGCCACCTAGTGTTCCAATGCCCAAACTATCAAGGTCTCCTTCTAAGTAAATCAAAGGCCATTGCACAACACTTGTTGGCATCAATGAAAACTTTAGTTTGTTAGACATAATGCTCACTGAGAGGGGGGGTGAATCTGTGAGCTAAAGCTTCAACTCAATTTCAACGTCTTTTTACACCAATCTTATCATGCCCGGAACAATCTTTGTCATCAAGTTTGCTTGTCTATTGTCATTTCACCATCTCCTTGTCATCTTTGCACCAACATCTTTGTCTTGCCCAAATCATCTTCAAATGACCACAGAATGGGTCATTTGACTCTCTAGATGTTCCATGCTTGTCATTCTTTCTTGTCAATGTCATTATGGATGTCCTTAGTCATCTTTGTCCTTCATGTCTTGTTCCAATTACACATTGCCATGTCATCATGCTTAAACACCTCTTCAAATCTCTGTTTGTTATTTATTGTTTTAATGAAATAATCAATTAAAACTTCTTCTAAACATTGCATCTCTCCAATAGTAAGATGTGTCTCTTCAAAACCTTGTCTTGATTCTTTTTATTAAATTTTTGTTTATTTTTCTAAATACATTCATGTAGCTTCTTATTTGATTAACTTTGTTTATTATTTTTCACGAATTTTGTAGGTGCATATTTTGCATATATGACCATCATAATGCAAACTAAAAGTATGGTTGGATATCCACCTAAACAAGGATCAGATCCATGTCACCTTTTGAATTTTTTGATACACACACATTATCTGGAGATCATTTGAAAATAGGCTTCCAAACTATTTAATTTAACACTTAGACAAAATTGTTTTTAACTTTTAAAAACAATTTTTCTTCTACTTTGGCAGATTGATTTCTCCCTCATGTGATCACCATGAGGAATCCTACAAGCATGGATAGATAGCCATTTCAACAATGAACAAGACCATATCACAAGATAAATCTGTTGACACACACACAACCTCTGGAAAGCATTTCAAAATAGATTCTCAACCTCTTTTGAACATCAAAACATATTTCTTCCCATTTTGGTAGACTCCCATTTCACACATGTGAACACTCTATCGAGACCTGAATTCAGGAGAAGATGGAAAACTTACCAAAGAATGGATACATGACATTTGATAAATTTACTTGCACAAAGACAGCCCTTGGTGGGCATTTCCAACTGACCTCTCAAACTCTTGTTTTTAACACTTGGTCACATTAGAGGAATTTTGAGGTCTAAAATGGGCCTCCTAAGGAAAATAATAAATTAATATTTATTAATTTTGGAGGAAAAAAGAAAAAAACTACTTTTCGTGTTCGTATATTCGACATATCTCCCTGTGTTTTTACTCAAATTTCGATCGGGAGAGCTCGTTGGATGCGGAATTTGATTCTGCATCCAACGAGTACCCACACTGCATACTTTTGATGGACCCCACTACCCAATAAACAAGAAATACCTGAAAAACATGATGATGACATCATCATCACGTTTTTCAGGTATTTCTTGTTTTTCGGGTAGCGAGGTCCATCAAAAGTATGCAGTGTGGGTACTCGTTGGATGCAGAATCAAATTCCACATCGAACGAGCTCTCCCGATCGGAATTTGAGTAAAAACACAGGGAGATATGTCAAAAATACGAACAAAAAAAGTAGTTTTTTATGACAAATATGTCAATTCAACCATTATGGTTGACTCATTTTATTGGAATTATATTGGTTCTTGAATTCCAAATCACAAGAACTTATTGTTGGCGCGTTTTCTTATAAGGCCCATTTTAGACCCCAATTTTTCTCTAATGATTTTCTTTTGTTCTCATTATGCAAAATATTATGGCTAGATAGTCAGTTCACCAAGAAACATGACTATGCTACTTAATGAATTTTATCATCAAAATAACCCCTCCTTGTGGGCATTTCAAAATGCCTTTTCAATTTCCTGAATCTAACACAACCAATTTTCTTGTGTTCATAAAATGCAAAATAATATTTTCCTTACTTTTGGCAGATTTATATCTTTGTCATAAAACACTCCACAAGATAACTGAGACCATGGTTAGATGCACCCATCAATAAGCTATAGCCTAACACTTTCATATTATTTTTCTCATCATCCTATGAGATAGGGTGGGCATTTCCCTGAGGCCACTAAGGCAGTTTTGCCAATACTGGAATAGTGCAAAACAGCCTGAAACTTTGTTTTGGCAGACCACTATCTTTGACATCAAACATATTCTTTGAGAATTGAGACCATGGTGAGATATACTCTTCAACAATATGTAGGATGATAGCTTCAGATAATTTTTATCATACACCTATAAGGTACGGTGGGCATTCTCCCAAGGCCACATGAGCTAGTTTTTCCCAATTTTCTTAGTCTGGTCCAATCTGCCTAAAACACTGTTTTGGCAGGTTCATAATTTCTTCCTCAGCTACTTCCAAGATAGTCTGAATACATGGTCAAGTAGGCCAAATATCAATCTACAGAACCCCATATGGTGCAGGAACTTTCTTCAACACACAATTTGTGGCGGGTATTTTCTTAAGGCTACCTGAGCCAGTTTTCCAACTCTTGTCATTCTCAGGACTTTCTCCAAAATTTATTTTGAAACCTCATTTTGGCAGATTCAACTTTTTCTTCAGACATGCTTAAGGAGAAATAATACCATGGTTAGGTGGACAAACCAACACACTACAAGACCCCATGTTCTGTGGGCATTTACTCTAACCCATAATTTAGGGTGAGCATCTTTCTAAGGCTACTTAGCCATGTCATCATGCTTAAACACATCTTCAAATCTCTATTTGTTATTTATTGTTTTAATGAAATAATCAATTAAAACTTCATCTAAACATTGCATCTCTCCAATATTGAAGATGTGTCTCTTCAAAACTATGTCTTAATTCTTTTTATTAAATTTCTGTTTATTTTTCTAAATACATTCATGTAGCTTCTTATTTAATAAACTTTGTTTATTATTTTTCACTAACTTTGCAGGTCCATCTTTTGCATATATGACCATCATAATGCAAACTAAAAGTATGGTTGGATAGCCACCTCAACAAGGATCAGATCCATGTCAACTTTTGAACTTGTTGATACACACGCATTATCTGGAGATCATTTGAAAATAGGAATCCAAACTGTTTAATTTAACACTTAGAAAAAATTGTTTTTAACTTGTAAAAGCAAATTTTATTCTACTTTATCAGATTGATTTCTCCCTCGTGTGATCACCATAAGGAAACCTACAAGCATGGCTAGATATCCATTTCAACAATGAACAAGACCATATCACAATATAAATCTGTTGACACACACACAACCTCTGGAAAGCATTTCAAAATAGCTACTCAACCTATTTTGAACATCAAAACATATTTCTTCCCATTTTGGTAGACTCCTATTTCACACGTGTGAACACTCTATGGAGACCTGAAGTCAGGAGTAGATGGACAACTTACCAAAGAATGGATCCATGACATTCGATAAATTTGCTTGCACAAAGACAGCCCTTGGCAGGCATTTCCAACTGACCTCTCAAACTCATGTTTTTAACACTTGGTCAATTTTCTTTTGTTCTCATTATGCAAAATATTATTTTTCCTATTTTTGGCAGATTGATATTTTGCATATGAGACCATCATAAGACAACCTGGAGGTATGGCTGGATAGTCAATTCACCAAGGAACATGACTATGCTACCTAATGAATTTTATCATCAAAATAACCCCTCCTCGAGGGCATTTCAAAATTCCTATTCAATTTCCTAAATCTAACACAACCAATTTTCTTATGTTCTTGAAATGCAAAATAATATTTTTCTTACTTTTGGCAGATTTATATCTTTGTCATAAAACACTCCACATGATAATTGAGACCATGGTTAGATGCACCCATCAACAAGCTATAGCCTAACACTTTCATATTATTTTTCTCATCATCCTATGAGATAGGGTGACCATTTCCCTGAGGCCACTAAGGCAGTTTTGCTAGTACTGGAATAGTGCAAAAGTAGCCTGAAACTTTGTTTTGGCAAACCATTATCTTTGTCCTCAAACATCTTCTTTGAGAACTAAAACCATGGTGAGATAGCCTCTTCAACAATATGTAGGATGATAGCTTCAGATAATTTTTATCATACATCTATAAGGTACGGTAGGCATTTTACCAAGGCCACATGAGCCAGTTTTTCCAACAACAATTTTCTTAGTCTGGTCCAATCTTCCTGAAACACTGTTTTGGCATGTTCATAACTTCTTCCTCAGCTACTTCCAAGACAGTCTGAAGACATGGTCAGGTAGGCCAAATATCAATCTACAAGACCCCCATATGGTGCGGTCATTTTATTCAACACACAATTTGTGGCGGGCATTTTCTTAAAGCTACCTAAGCCAGTTTTCCAACACTTAATCATTTTCAGGACTTTCTCCAAAATTTATTCTGAAACCTCATTTTGGCAGATTCAACTTTTTCTTCAGACATGCTTAAGGAGAAATAATACCATGGTTAGGTAGACAAACCAACACACTACAAGACCCCATGTTTTGCAGGAATTTACTCTAACCCATAATTTAGGGCGGGAATCTTTCTGAGGCTACTTAGCCATGTCATCATGCTTAGACACCTCTTTGAATCTCTATTTGTTATTTATAGTTTTAATGAAATAATCAATTAAAACTTCTTCTAAACATTGCATCTCTCCAATAGTAAGATGTGTCTCTTCAAATCTATGTCTTAATTCTTTTTATTAAATTTCTGTTTATTTTTCTAAATACATTCTTGTAGCTTCTTATTTAATAAACTCTATTTATTATTTTTCACTAACATTGCAGGTCCATCTTTTGCATATATGACCATCATAATGCAAACTGAAAGTATGGCTGGATAGCCACCTCAACAAGGATCAAATCCATGTCACCTTTTGAACTTGTTGATACACACGCATTATCTGGAGATCATTTGAAAATAGGCATCCAAACTGTTTAATTTAACACTTGGACAAAATTGTTTTTAACTTGTAAAAACAATTTTTCTTCTACTTTGGCAGATTGATTTCTCCCTCATGTGATCACCATAAGGAAACCTACAAGCATGGCTAAATAGCCATTTCAACAATGAACAAGACCATATCACAAGATAAATATGTTGACACAAACGCAACCTCTAGCAAACATTTCAAAATAGCTGCTCAACCTCTTTTGAACATCAAAACATATTTCTTCAAATTTTGGCAGACTCCTATTTCACACGTGTGAAGAATCTATGGAGACCTGAAGTCAGGAGAAGATGGACAACTTACCAAAGAATGGATCCATGACATTCGATAAATTTTCTTGCACAAGGACAGCCCTTGGCGAGCATTTCCAACTGACCTGTCAAACTCCTGTTGTTAACACTTGGTCAATTTTCTTTTGTTCTCATTATGCAAAATATTATTTTTCCTATTTTTGGCAGATTGATATTTTGCATATGAGACCATCATAAGACAACCTGAAGGTATGGCTGGATAGTCGGTTCACCAAGGAACATGACTATGCTACCTGATGAATTTTATCATCAAAATAACCCCTCCTTGCAGGCATTTCAAAAAGCCTTTTCAATTTCCTGAATCTAACAACCAATTTTCTTGTGTTCTTAAAATGCAAAATAATATTTTTCTTACTTTTGGCAGATTTATATCTTTGTCATAAAACACTCCACATGATAACTGAGACCATGGTTAGATGCACCCATCAACAATCTATAGCCTAACACTTTCATATTATTTTTCTCATCATCCTATGAGATAGGGGGGGCATTTCCTTGATGCCACTGAGGCAGTTTTTCTAGTACTGGAATAGTGCAAAAGTAGCCTGATACTCTGTTTTGGCAAACCATTATCTTTGTCATCAAACATCTTCTTTGAGAACTAAAACCATGGTGACATAGCCTCTTCAACAAGTTGTAGGATGATAGCTTCAGATAATTTTTATCATAAATCTATAAGGTACAGTGAGCATTTTCCCAAGGCCACATGAGCCAGTTTTTCTAGCACTTAAACAATTTTCTTAGTCTGGTCCAATCTTCCAAAAACACTGTTTTGGCATGTTCATAACTTCTTCCTCAACTACTTCCAAGACAGTATGAAGACATGGTTAGGTAGTTCAAACACCAATCTACAAGACCCCCATATGGTGTCGGTATTTTCTTCAACACACAATTTGTGGCAGGCATTTTCTTAAGGCTACCTGAGCTGTTTTTCCAACAGTTAGTCATTTTCAGGACTTTCTCCAAAATTTATTCTGAAACCTCATTTTGGCAAATTCAACTTTTTCTTCAGACATGCTTAAGGAGAAATAATACCATGGTTAGGTAGACAAACCAACACACAAAGACCCCATGTTCTGCGGGCATTTACTCTAACCCATAATTTAGGGTGGGCATCTTTCTGAGGCTACTTAGCCATGTCATCATTCTTAGACACCTCTTCGAATATCTATTTGTTATTTATTGTTTTAATGAAATAATCAATTAAAACTTCTTCTAAACATTGCATCTCTAGTCCAATAGTAAGATGCGTCTCTTCAAAACTATGTCGTAATTCTTTTTATTAAATTTCTATTTAGTTTTCTAAATACATTCATGTAGCTTCTTATTTAATAAACTCTGTTTATTATTTTTCACTAACTTTACAGGTCCATCTTTTGCATATATGACCATCATAATGCAAACTGAAAGTATGGCTGGATAGCCACCTCAACAAGGATCAGATCCATGTCACCTTTTGAACTTGTTGATACTCATGCATTATCTAGTGATCATGTGAAAATAGGCGTCCAAACTATTTAATTTAACACTTACAAAATTGTTTTTAACTTGTAAAAACAATTTTTCTTCTACTTTGGCAGATTGATTTCTCCCTCATGTGATCACCATAAGGAAACCTACAAGCATGGATAGATATCCATTTCAACAATGAACAAGACAATATCATAATATAAATATGTTGACACACACACAACCTCTGGCAATCATTTCAAAATAGCTGCTCAACCTCTTTTGAACATCAAAACATATTTCTTCCCATTTTGGTAGACTCCTATTTCACACGTGTGAATACTCTATGGAAACCTAAAGTCAGGAGAAGATGGACAACTTACCAAAGAATGGATCCATGACATTTGATAAATTTGCTTGCACAAAGACAGCCCTTGGCGGGAATTTCCAACTGACCTCTCAAACTCCTGTTTTTAACACTTGGTCAATTTTCTTTTGTTCTCATTATGCAAAATATTATTTTTCCTATTTTTGGCAGATTGATATTTTGCATATGAGACCATCATAAGACAACCTGAAGGTATGGCTGGATAGTCGATTCACCAAGGAACATGACTATGCTACCTGATTAATTTTATCATCAAAATAACCCCTCCTTGCAGGCATTTCAAAATGCCTTTTCAATTTCCTGAATCTAACAACCAATTTTCTTGTGTTCTTAAAATGCAAAATAATATTTTTCTTACTTTTGGTAGATTTATATCTTTGTCATAAAACACTCCATAGGATAACTGAGACCATGGTTAGATGCACCCATCAACAAGCTATAGCCTAACACTTTCATATTATTTTTCTCATCATCCTATGAGATAGGGGGGGCATTTCCCTGAGGCCATTGAGGCAGTTTTGCCAGTACTGGAATAGTGCAAAAGTAGCCTGATACTCTGTTTTGGCAGACCATTATCTTTGTCATCAAACATTTTCTTTGAAACCTAAGAGCATGGTTAGATACCATCTTCAAGAATCTATAGGATGATAGCTTCAGATAATTTTTATCATACATTTATAAGGTACGGTAGGCATTTTCCCAAGGCCACATGAGCCAGTTTTTCCAACACTTTTCTTAGTCTGGTCCAATCTTCCTAAAACACTGTTTTGGCATGTTCATAATTTCTTCCTTAGATACTTCCAAGACAGTCTAAAGACATGGTCAGGTAGGCCAAATATCAATCTACAAGACCCCCATATGGTGCGTGCATTTTCTTCAACACACAATTTGAGCCAGTTTTCCAACACTTAGTCATTTTCAGGACTTTCTCCAAAAAAAATTCTGAAACCTCATTTTGGGAGATTCAACTTTTTCTTTAGACATGCTTAAGGAGAAATAATACCATGTTTAGGTAGACAAACCAACACACTACAATACCCCCATGTGCTGCAGGCATTTACTCTAACCCTTAATTTAGGGTGCACATCTTTTTGAGGCTACTTAGCCATATTTGCTTGCTCTGGCACAAACCCCTGTTTTGGCAGGTCCATAACTTATCCCTCATGAACTTTCAGGACAAACTGAAGACATGGTTCGGTAGGAAAAACAACAATGTACAAGACCCCCATGTGGTGCGGGCATTTATATTCTCTTATAAATTATGGCATGCATTTCCCGAAGGCAATTGTTACTAATTTCCCTGTTTTTCACCAAATTACCATATTTTTCCAAAATGATTTTCATTAATGTTGTCATCAATGACAATCCTATTCATCACAGTCTTCATGGTTTTCTCTATAAAAATTGGTATATAATATAGTGTATTTAGAAATATACTTGTATCTAATGTATTTGACAAGTTATTGTTTGGTATGGTGTAGGTAAGACAATTACTTGTCACTCCAAGGATTTTTCACTATGAATGAAAATGCAAGGAAGCTTGCTCAATTTAGAGTGGCATTAGAGGCGAGGGGATATCGAAAATGTTATTGCCCTTGCTCTGATTGCAAGGGTTTGGTAGTAGTTGGTAACGGTATGATAATTTGCGGATTTTGACTAAGTGTTGAAAAACTGCCCTAAAGTAGCTGCCTTACGAAAATGAACACCATAATTCATAAGAAGAAGAAAATTCCCGCCATGACCTTCCATCCCATATTTTGTTGAAATATCTACCTGAACATGGCCCCTATTCTAAAAAAACTCCTTGAAGAAGAAGATATAGGTCTCACTGAGTTTACCATGCCATCATGTCTTTGGTTATCCTGTTGTCATTCACTGAACTCCTTTCACATCAATGACAATCACATTCAACTTGTATCATATATTATATAAATAATTGTAAGTTATCAATAATTGTAATAATGTAAAAATGACATTTTGATTATCGTGGACTTGTATGATGTCCCAATTTTTGGTTTCTTATTCTTATCCAAGCACAATAATTAAGAAATAAAAATAAATATTACTTTAAAAATATATGATTTCTAGATAATTAATTCAAATTTAATTATATGAATGATTTTCATGGTTACAATGAATAAAAGTTTAATTGGCTCTTATATCCAATTGCAACAAATAAATATAGAAAAATATTATTATAAAAAAATGATTTTCTAATGAGTAATTGAAAATTTGTAAAAATAATAAATAGCATTTGCATATCCGTGCTGTGGAAAAGTTCATCAATTAACCATACACTTTCTATTATTTCAACTAGTTTGTGTATCTTTTACATTTCCTTGAACTAAGATAACAAAGTATTTTACCCATTAGTGCTCTTTTACATAATGTATGAACCGATGTTTTTTTAGGACATATACACATCGATTCTCTTTACATAATATATGCACCAATGTGTTTCTAATATAAATTATTCACCATCTAACTTTATGCATTTTATATGCATCCATTCATGTATAATAAAAAATATGCTCTGATGCACTTACAATAAAAAGTATGCATCGTTGATTTTTTATGTTATACTTACCGGTGCCTATATCAAACAATGTATGCATTGGTGCACCGACATTACAATATACGCACTGGTTCATTGCAAATACTGAATACACACCAATACATATTATTGTATTATATACATCACTGCATATATTATAAAACACATGCACCAGTGCAAATTATATATCGTAAAGCACCGAAAAAGAAAACCTCCACTACAAACTATCGATACCTGGAATTTTTCAGTTATGTTGAATATCCTTTATAACCTATGCTACCAATATGGATACCTATCATTATCTTCATCGTCGTCATCATCACCATCATCATCATCAACATCACCATCTTCATCATCATCGACATCATCATCATGATCGTCATCTCCATCATCATCATCTCCATCATCATCATCGTCACCATCATCATCATCATCATCAACATCACCATATTCATCATCATCATCTGCATATCATCATCATCATCAACATCATCATCAAGATCAACATCTTCATCATCATCGACATCATCATCATCTTCATCTTCATCATCATCATCTTCATCATCATCATCATCATGTTGATCATCATCGTCTTCATCATCATCTTCGTCATTATCATTATCATCACCATCATCATCGTCGTCGTCGTCGTCGTCGTCACCATCAATGTCATCGTCTTCATTATTGTCATCATCATCTTCTTCTTCATCATTATCATCGTCTTCGTCATCATGATCACCTTCATCGTCACGCCATCATCATCATCTTCTTCATCATCATCATCATCACCATCATCGTCATCTTCATCATCATCATCACTGTCATCATTCATCACTGTCATCATCAACATCACCATCTTCATCTTCATCGTCATGACAAGGATAATGATGATGACGATGATGAAGAATAAGATGAGGATGAGGATGAGCATGAGGATGAGGATAAGCATGACGAGGATGATGATGATGATGATGATGATGATGATGATGATGATGATGGTGGTGGTGATGATGAAAATGATGATCATGATCATGATAATGGAGATGTTGATGAATTGGATGACGATTTTGTTGATGATGAATATGATGATGAAGATGAAGATGATGATGATGATGACGATGAATATGATGACGATGGTGATTACGAAGACATTGATGATGAAGATGATGATTATGATGATGAAGATGATGAAGATCATGATGACGGTGATGACGACGACGACGATGATGATTATGAAGATGATGATGATGATATTGATGAAGATGATGATGACAAGGATGTTGATAAAGATAATGATGATGATGATCATCATCGTTGTTGTCGTCATCACCATCATCTCTGTCGTCTTCATCATCATCATCATCATCATCATCATTGTCATCATCATCGTGTTCATCCTTGAAGGGACTTATGCATAGGATATCACTATAAGCAATGCAACCAATACAAATTATGACAAAATACTAGTTAAATTAAACTATACTAAATTAAAAACATACAGTTTTTTAACTATAATTAATTTAAAATGCAACAAAATATATAATAAGCAAATAAAATAAACCCAAAATAAACTAAACAAAAGATAAATATGCAAAATAAAAAAAATAAAAAACAAAACACAAAATATAAAATATGCAAATAAACAAACAAAAAAACATAGAATTTAAAAACACCTGTGCACTAGCTCATTAGTATTCAAAAACACCCGCGCGAGATCTGCTCCGGCTCCCATTTGAGGGTTTTCGATTTTGAACTTTCACTGAAGGATCTGGAACAGGCTATGATGTATTTTTTACAGGAACGGCGGGTGAAGGACTTTTCCTATTATTGCATCATCCACTCCCTTCGCATGTGAGCCCATGCTTCTAGAACCACCTGCCCCACCTCCAGAATGGCACCAATGTTTAGACCTTCAAGTTCATTTCCTTCTATGTTTTTCTTGATTACCTATTGTGCTTTTATTTTATTCATGGTTTTTTTGTTGTTGTGGATGTGGTGGAGATGAAATGGCTCAAATATGCATGCAAGCATGAAGCACGAGCTGTCTAGGTGAACCTGGGAAATTCAATGTAAGAAATAAATCCAACAGCTATCGAGGAAAAGGAAGAAGGAAATGAGATATTTTAATGATGCCATTCCTGTGTTTACTTGTTGTCATTTAACCTTTGGGGGGTAATTGATCACTATGAGCTATATTATTGTAGGGTATGCTCTGAATGGGAAAGATGAAGAGGCTCTCAAGATGCGTTGGCAAGCATTGATGATGGGGATGAGGCCAAATGATTTTACTTTCTTGATGGTGCTTCTGATTTATGCAAACATCACGGCTTATGATCAGGGTAACAAAATTCATATCCTCACCATAAAATATGGATTTGATTCATATAATTTTGTGGGTATTTATCTAGTTGGAATTTCTGCAAAATGTGGGTTTGTTTCTAGTTTTGTTCATTCCTTTTGGGCATCATGTCAAAATTCCCATGAATTGACAATTCAAAGATAGACTGTGAATGTTTTTAATAGGATATGTAAGTGGCTAATGTGTTAATTATAATAAAATAACTGGTGCTCTATGGACTTGAAAACCCAATTCTCTTAGGTTCCAAGACAACTCCATGCCATGTTACCATTTCAGCAACCATTTTGAAAACAAGGTTGTAACAGCCCTATATCAACACACTTCCACCTGCTGCCTACAGTCTGCAATAAACTGCAAACTGTCAAACTTTGACAGCCCTCCCTACCTACAACCACAGTAAACACAACTGAATCAAAGGTTAGTTGGATGGTGATATTGTTTAAGAGAGGTAAATAAAGTCTGAAAATTTAAATTATTTGCATAGCTACAAGTCTGGGACATACATTTGGTGGTTGTCCTATATTGCTAAGAATAGTGTTCAAGGTTTGGAGTGGTGTGGTTTACATTGAATGTAAAACTAAAACTCTTATACACCTTACATTGGTAACCTTCATTGCTGCTATAAAATTGTCATAATTAGAACTATCATCCTGTATTATTGCTGCTATATTTATATGAGTCCTCATACTTGAATGGAAGGTTATTGGTTGGTTAAATACTGAAATTGAATTGTATATGGTTACATAGCTAATGATCTCTTGTATGCTAAATTTCTATTGGATGACCTTGCTACTAATTCCATATATATTGAATTGAATACATTGACTTGATATCATTTAAATTTGCATCTATAAGCACTAAATCAACTTAGTATGTCTTCTTCATTCATAGAAGTGATTGATTGAAAGGCACTGGTCACTAATACAATTGTGTAGAAGATATATTTGTTTGTCTTTGTAATTAAATAGAAAGAAGGTTCCCTGCAACCAAATGTATTTTCCATGGCACTAGAGTCCATGGCTAAGTTTCCGAAAAGACCAGAATAGGTGTCATGCCATGAACATTTTGGTACAGAAATGTGTGGTAGAGACTAGAAATGTGTTACCAGTTACCACTACCAGCCATAAAGACAAGTCCAATGGAAACATGTTTCCCCATATCGTGTAACTAAGGTCCACAACCGTAAATGGAATTGATTTAACTTCATTGCAATTAAATTTGTGGCACTGATGTGAACTTCCCTAGCCATTATTTGACTAGAATTCAATAAACCCTTTTTCAAAGCTAATATTAAATGTCAAACTGGAAGCAAAGGAATAGTCATTGTAAAGGGCAATGTGCAATAAGAGGAAGAAGATAGAGATTACCAACAAAGGACATACCAAGGAATCTTATATTCAAACAAAAAAGATGTTGAGAGATAAAACAAACTTAGTGAGTTCTACTTGTGAGTGATCAACTACAGGAGATGTAGATCCAGTAGGGGCAGCATGACCATTTACAACATTATTGATAGTTGCACCTGCAGAAGGATCAGGTGTGTTTCCACCATCCTTATTTTTTTCAGTTTCCATAAGCTCCACCTCCTCCTCTTCTATCAACTGAACCATAAGAGGTTAGCATACACATATATGCCTACAAATTCATACATCTCAAATGCAGTGGCTTGCTAATATAAATGCCCTCATAACAACCAACTGAAATATATAATTGTGGTAAAAAACAAGCAAAAGTTGTGAAGAGAATTCTTATACTATTGCTTAGTACTCTTATTTAATGCTTATGGATGGTTGATTGGATGTATTTGATACTTGATGCTTGGTCAATGGATATCATCTTCAATTGTCTCTTGATAATAAATTATAATCGGGTAATACCTTTCTCTATTATATTGGATGCTTGTCATTGAAAAGTTTAATAGTGTGCATGTTTCTCAAATTTGGTTGTGTTGCTCTTAACACTTGTTATGTCACCACAAGTGGTGATATATATGGATGGGTTATGTATATTAATCCAACCAACCATACATTGTTTAATTTTTCATGGTTGTAAATTTTTTTAAAGTTTTTAAAATTTTATATTAAAAATTATTATTTTAAAATTATTTATTTGATTGTTGATTGGGCTATATTTCAGTGACATAGGTTTTGATATCGGCTCCGCCAGCGTTGGCGACGTATAAGACGTTGTAGGTGTCAGCTGGATGTACTACAATTCAATTAAACCCTGAGTACAGTTGTTAGTTTTTCTTTGATAATGGCAACTTTTTGGCGTTTGAAGCCCGAATGTTCTATAGCAAACTGTTTTTGTTTGCTCAAAGTGGTTTTGAGGCTACTGAGCGGAGCTTTGTAACAATTGTGGAACGCCAGAGCTTGTCTTGAGTTGTACATGCATAGTTTCTTTGAGTAATTAGTGAGACATCGACCTCATCCATAGCATTCTCTGTATAAACTAATGAAAGCCCATTGCATGCATCAATTCTTGCAAATTCTAAGTGTAGGAAAGCATTGGGGTAGAAGAACACAATATTCCCTCTGCGGTTTGTCATTTCTTGTGTCCAAGATGGCATAATATTCTACCAGGAGGAAAAGAAGTAGCAATGAGGGCTACCTTGGAGTGCTTCCTAAGAAGAAACCCAAGCCTGAACCCGAGGAGAACAAATTCATGTTCAAGGTTTTGCTTCTTAATGGTTTGAATTTAACTCTGCAGTTGGAGGATGTCGTTGAAAATATTTCGCTCGCCGAGTTTGTAAGGACTGTTAGGAGAAAAGCTGAGAAATAAATAAAGAAAAGCGGTCAAGAAAGATCCACCGGGGTCCCCAAGTCTATGTGGAAGATGCAATGGGAGAATGAATAAAGATGGAAACATCATATGCAATGATTCTCACAACAAGCCCATGCTTGTAGCTCTGTCGGTTCATCCCCTAAAATAGGTTTTGATATCGGCTCCTCCAGCGTTGGCGGTGTATCAGACGTCATAGGTGTCAGCTAGATGTACTATAATTCAATTAAACCCTAAGTACGGTTGTTGGTTTTTCTTTGATAATGGCAAATTTTTGGAGTTTGAAACCTAAATGTTCTATAGAAAACTATTTTTGTTTGCTCGTAGTGGTTTTGAGGCTACTGAGCAGAGCTTTGTAGCAATTGTGGAATGCCAGAGCTTGTCTTGAGTTGTACATGCATAATTTCTTTTAGTAATTAGTGAGACATCAACCCCAGCCATAGCATTCTTTGTATAAACTAATTAAATCCCGTTTCATGCATCAATTCTTGCAAATTCTAAGTGTAGGCAAGCGTTGCAATAGAAGAACACAATATTCCCTCTGCAGTTTTCCATTTCTTGTGTCCAAGATGGCAGAATATTCTACCAGGAGGAAAAGAAGCAGCAATGAGGGCTACCATGGAGTGCTTCCTAAGAAGAAACCCAAGCCTTAACATGACGAGAAAAAAATCATGTTTGGGGTTTTTATTCTTAATGGTTTGAATTTAACTTTGCAATTGGAGGATGCCGTTGAAAAGATGTCGGTCGCTGAGTTTGTCAGGATTGTTAGGAGAAAAGATGAGAAATAAATAATAGAAAAGGGGTCAAGAAAGATCCACTGGGGTCCCCAAGTCTATATGTAATGATTCTCATAACAAGCCCATGCTCGTAGCTTTGCAGGTTCATCCCCGAACTTTCTCCCCTAAACTGTTTCTTTAGTTTTTTTTATAAGTCAACAAAAATGTATTTATATGTGCGCTACAAAAGCATTCCATGAGCTCCTCAAAGTGCATTCTGTTAGAACAAATATTTCCATATCTAAATATTATTTACTGGAAATTTTTTCTTTTTAGTAACTAGGGGAATTGACAACTGGAGCTGGGCTGGTAATCACATGACACAGGGTCCAGGGATCCATTCTCACTACCACTATACCCCTAGGTGCCCCACACTCACCTCAATACATGGGACATAGGTAAACCTAGGTGGGATTTGATATCGTGACCTTCAATTTACAACAAGTGACTTCATAACAACTGAACCACCAATGAGCCACACCCGTGCGAGATATTATTTACTGGAAAGTTAACATTTCATAGATAACAAAGATTTATTCAGAGTATTTAGTGATATTTTATTCATATAGTAAGACAACATGACTCTTTCCTCTATTTTTGCTTTTATATAGTTTGACAGGATAGTGGTATTAACAGTGTCCACACATTTCCAGTAAAAACCTATTTATATGTGTATTTAATATATTTCTATCTTAAACTTTAAAATTTGTGTGTTGTTTTCATTTTTATACAATGGTTAAAGAAATCTTGTTGAATACAAACACAAGTTTCGACATCAGTGAGGCAACAGTATTGTAATATAGAATTTAAATGTGAGTTCATATTCTGGTGGAAAATGTGTGCTAGATAGATTGCTTGTTGAATTCCTTCACAGGACATGTGGAATGTGACTCCAGAACCACATCTCTTGGTGGAATTACCCCAAGAACACATTTTCCACACAACATTAGCTGATTTAATTGTATGCCCATTTTTTATTTCATAGAGTATTTTGATATTTTCCATGCCTAGTAAAATGACCACTTGTGTATAGGTTTGGAATGGATTATTTATTTAATTTATAAATTTAATTTCCAGCCAACACAGTGGTTTTTTGTTTATTAGGACAACTCTTTGCAAGCGGTATGGGACAATGGACCTGGCGAAAGGAGATTGATAATGTAAGGGTTTTTGCATTGCCTACATTCTCCCTAGGCATTAATATTTTATATGACTTGCTTGTACCTGTCGTATAATATAAATTTGATATTTTCATTTCTAGCCTCTTCATCGTGCTTCATATCTAATGTTTGTATAGAAACATAAGAATATCATACTTAACTATCTTTGGTGTGCTCTTGTTGTACCATTCCCTGCTTTTAGCACTCTTATGTTCTCTCTATGCATTGCCCACCTCTATTTTTTAACCACTTTCCCTCTATCAGAACTATTTGTTTTAAGTTTTTGACTCCATTTCTTCATTGTTTCTTTAAATTACTATTCAAAATTGTGTTTTATTTTTCATTTTCTACCAAAAGCTTGGAATTTTTTGTTCCCATTTATTTTCTACCAAACCAAAATATTGCACGAGATGCCATTTTTGAGTGGAAATGGAGGTGCTTTTCTTGTCGTCCAACCTTGTGCCAACCTTCTCATGGGGAAGAGGAGTCTCAAGTTTTAAAACCTAGTAAGAACAATTATCCTCTATCCTCCATCTCTGAAGCTACCATTTGTAGTTATATTACAAGTGTATTATGATAGATTTCTTGGTTTGGCATGGGAAGCTTTGTTGGGGTTGAAACAGAGGTATATTGCCATTCTATAGCATTTGTCTTGTAGTAATAATTTTTAGGAATTGCGGTGACATTGCCACCTCATGGCTCTTGTTTGAAAAATAACTAATGTCTAGCTTAGGATTTTCCTATTGAAGATTTTTGAAGTGGATCTAGTTATTAAGGAGCAGATTGGGTTTGAACCATTCAACCCTATATACTCTTTAATCACTAAAGCATCCATGAGATCCTCAATTGACCCCATATGCCTAACTTTGATTTGTTGGGCACTAATCATAGCTTTTATGCCATTTTAAATATTAATTCATCTTTCATTTTTTGTTTTATAAGATCTGAAATGTTTTGTCATTTACATGTATTAAACTCATCCCTAAAACATCAAATTGCATGGTAGGTTTTCCCCAGTTTGTGGCTCGGAATTACCTTCTAGAAATTTGCTCTGTATCATTGATTAAATATGGTCTAAAACAAAATTAAAAGTTCCACGAGATTGCACATCAATCACAAGCACTTATTGAAGATCCAAAACCGTGGAAAGGAATGTGCCTTTCCACGGTTTTTAAATTTTTTTAAACCTCCAAGTTCCATCGCCATATCGATGAACTTTCATCGCGGGTATTACAAAACCGTCGAAACCCTGGGTGGATTTCCATGAATACCGTCAAAACCCTGGGTGGCTTTCCACGAATGCCGTCGAAACCCTCGGTGGCTTTCCATGAATACCGTCTCTATAGCGACGTAGTTTCGTGGAAAAATTACCTTTCAACTTGCAAATTTCGTTGATAGAGATTGGTTTTCCATGGTTTTGCATGGAAGAAATTTCTATTCAAATTCCATAATTCATCGATAGAGAGACAAACGTTCGTCGAAACTATTCAACAGTTTTTCGTGGAACCAAAAATTTTCCTAGCATTTTTTGGCCATATTTTCGTCGTTATAGGGACAATATTTTGTCAATCGAGCGACGAAACAGAGAAAATGAATTAAAAAAATCAATTTCAAGGCACCGTATAGAAGACACGTGGCGGCCAGTTTTCTTCTCTATATCAATGGCTTATAAAGTTCGTCGTTATAGCGACAAAATAAGTGCCATGAAACATCGCGACCGTTATTGTTGCAATTGAGACGACTAAATGTGGAAATAGCAATGAAAAACCATCACAAATTTGCTCATATGTATTAGTGGGAGGACTCTACAAGTTAAAATGACATTCATATTCATCTCTATCGGCTAGTACTATTATCCCATGTGAGTTATGGCATATAATACTTTCTCGTGTGAACTACAAAGAATTGCCAATTGTGAGAAAGGTAGTACTAATAGATTTCCTAGAAATTCATATCGATCATGAAGGAGTTTGCAAAGGATGCACACAAGGAAATAATACTAAGAACCCATTCCCAAGCAACAATAGTAAAGTAGAAGGGATCTTGGACATTGTTCACTCATATGTATGTGGTCAGATGTCAGCCACTTCTCTAATCATGTATGTTTACTATGTTTCCTTTATTGATGAGTATTCCTACAAGACTTGGATTTAATTCTTGAAATGTAAAGATGAAGTGTTTGAAAGGTTCAAATAATAAGGCCCTTGTAGAGAATCTATCTGAAAACAATATCAATACATTGAGATCAGACAGTGGAGGAGATATCACTTCAAATGAATTCAAGGATTTCCATAACGAAGATGGGATTAAGAGGGAGCTCACTACCCCCTATAATCCTCAATAAAATGGAGTGGGAAAAATGAAGAATAGATCTATCATAGAAGCAGTAAAACCCATGATTCATGATCATGATCTACCTATGCACTTATGGGATGAATCAGCTAGGACCACAGTTTATGTGCAAAACATAATCTCCCATGATGCTCTTGGGAACAAAACTCCAAAATAAATGTTTACTAGTGAGAATCCTAAAGTAAAACACCTAAAGATATTGTTTTGTGTTGTATATATACATGTTCCCAAGGAGAAAAGATGAAATTTGGACCCTTCAGGAAATAAGGGAATATTTTTTGGTTACAGTGATCAGTCAAAATCTTACATATTCTACATTTCAGGTTATTATCATATAGAGATCACCAGAGATGTCACATTTGATGAAGATGTATCTTTTAGCAAGTACAGGAAGAACCATGCAGATGAGGATCATGAACAGGATCATGAAGCTCCTATATTTGTAGAAACCAACAGATTACTAGTTCAAGATGTTGAAGAAGAGCATATACCATAATACCATGACATGACAGAGCCTCAAAGACCTATGGAGACACCTCATGAGATGATTTGATGAAAAATAAGACTAGCTTGGGATCATGAAATAATTCAGGATATAGAGAGAGTATGGTGCTCCATAGGGAACTCTCACAGAAAGCAAGAGACCAAGGCCATACTCTAGCTATGTGGCCTTGATGTGCAATCTTGTTGATGAAGAACATGCATATTTGATTGAAGCAACAAAGAAGAAGGAATGGATGGACTTCATGGTCAAAGAATACCATTCTATCATAAAGAATGATGTTTGGCATGTGTTTCCAATACTGAACGGTAAATTAGTAGTCTCCTCGAAGTGGATCTTCAAGTCAAAACATTCAACAGATGGCAGTATTAAAAAATAAAATTAAATATTTGTAGCTCAAGGTTTCTCTCAGAAGGAAGGAATTGATTATGAAGAAACCTTCGCCCCAATATCCCGATACACTTCAATCAGAACTATGATTACCTTAGCAGCCAAGATGAAATGGAAGCTACACCAAATGAATGTAAATATGACCTTCTAGAATGGCGTAATAGAAGAGTAAGTGTACATTGAACAACCACAAGGCTTTGAGACACATGATAGAAATACACATGTATGCAGATTAAAGAAAGCATTGTATGGGTTGAAGCAAGCACCTAGAGTGTGGTATGGAAGGATTGGTGGCTTTCTGATGAGCTTGGGATTTACCAAAAGTAAAGAATATTCCAACCTTTACTATAAGGTTGTAGATGATGGGATTATGTATTATTGCTATATGTGGATAATCGATTTTTGATAAGAGGAGAGAATTTCATCAGTGATTGTAAGAAGAAGCTTGGTTCATAATTCAATATAAAAGACCTTGGTATGATGCATTAATTTATAGGTATCGAAGTATGGTACTTCCCAGACGATATTTTCTTAAATCAAGGAAAATATGTTGTTGATATACTAAATATATTTGGGATGATGGATTGCACGGAAATGAATACTCCGATGGTGATGATCTTGAAGTTGTTGAATATGTTACACTATACAGATAGATTATTGGTTTGCTGATGTATCTGAAAAATACTAGACCAAACATATGCTTTGTTGTGAATACCTTGAGTTAGTATATGGTGGATCCCCAGCATCTCCACTTAGTAGCAGCAACACATGTGATGAGGTACCTAAAAGGTACATTAGATTGTGGCCTAAAAGATGCAGTGGATGGTGAGATCAGATTACATGGTTATACATATTCAAATTGGATAGGAAGTACTAACGATAGAAAGAGTAGCTCACGATGTCGTTTTAGTTTGGGATCAGGTGTGATCTCATGGCTTAGAAGAAAGTAGACCGGTAATTTTCTCAATATGGCAGAGGTTGAATATATTGCAACATGTTCCTCCTATAGTGAATCAAATGTTGAAATTACTCGAATAACTGAGAGCAGGGGTGAATCAGTTATTTCCAAAGATTAAACTATTTTTCAATATTTAAACCCTTATTACTGATTACAGATTTATAGTTATGATAATGCAACAAGTATAACAGAAGAGATGAATATTATCAATTACACATGCATGATAGAGATAGAAAAATCTTCACTTTTATTTGGGCACCTACTCAAAAGAGGATGCAACCTCTATTTTACAAAATCCTTCTTGTAGAGAGCACCAACCCTCATGTTTTTCTAGAACCCACTAAAATAACATTCTCCAGCTACAACTGAGTGAAAGCATCAACTTCCACTTGTACAGGCTTCAAATTTTATAGAGAACACAACATGTTTTTCCTAGCACCACCCTACCACCCTTGTTTCTCAGACTTAAAACATGTTCAGTACAATATTTAGAAAAATAGATATAACAATGCAAACAAAATTTGTTTTGATCATCTCCTTGATTTGCTTATGCATATTGGTTCCCCTCATTGTCTCTATTCTATATATTCTTGAAAGAGCTCAGAGTCCTTTATCATTCTTCAATCTCCACTTCGATGACGATCCATGCACCAGCTCTCTGTTTGCGAGGAACACACTCATCCGTTCATCATGCACATCCTTTTATACATATATGTCCTTAAACCCTTTACCTATTAGTATGTCTTATGAGCCATTTCCATAACTGATCAAACCGTTCAATGCCTTATGGTAGATAAGAAGTCCAATCGCTGAGTGATCATGATTTTCTGCAACACATCTTCGCCCTTTGGGTTCTTCCTTAATTGTCATTTTCTGCAACAAATTAGAGTTTTCGCGCTCCTGGTTCCATAGTTCTAGTTCCACAATACTGGTTCCGCACAAATCATTCGGCACCAATCATTTTGCACCATCGATCTTCTTCGATCTCTCCGTGACCATTTATTTGAGAAGAAAATTGGATATCAGACATGTGATTTTTCTTAATATCATTCCATGATTTTCACTTTCTGGAGTCTTCCACACATCCTTTTGTACATAATCAATCTGTACCGTCGAATTCTTGTGCACCCTTTCCTGACAGTAGATCTTAGATCCGGTGTGGGATGCGAATCTCAGGTTTTTAACATTTTTTTGAACAACTTCCAGACTTTCTTCTTTCCAACTTCCTCTTTCAAAACTCTTCCCACAATGTCGATTCCATGTGCACCCTTTCTCGACCATAAATATTATATCTGGTGCGGGATGTGGATCTCGGGTTTTCAACATTTATTTGAACAACTTCTAGACTTTTTGCTTGCAAAAATCCTTCTGCATTGTCAATTTCTTGTGCGTGTTCACTCTTGGTCATTGGATCTATTCATCCAATTACCTTTTAGACTTCATGGATTTTCTCTTGACCGTTGATTTCTTGTGTGGGATCACTCCTGATCGTCGAATCTGTTCATCCGATTACCTTTCAAACTTTGTGGATTTTCTCTTGACCATTTATTTCTTGTGCAGGATCACTCCTGACCGTCAGATCTATTCAACATATTTTATTTTAAACTTTGGTTCTCACAATAACTTCGCGTCCAGTCTCTATCTTAACTCACCTCTTATTTCAACGAGTGAAATTATTGATAATCGTTGGATCTAGATCCACGTAGATCTATGGTGGACTCCAAATGTTAAAGATCATATTACATTAAAATTTCACTTCCAACCTGATCGTTAACTCACCTACTAGTTGACTTGGTGAAATCGTTGAGGACTGTCAGATCTAGATCGACAGTGGACTTCAAACACCATAAGGTGGACTTCATAAAAATTTGTGCACATCAAAATTTTATTAATCTGTGCTAGTTCTCCCAGTGAAATCAATGCTAGTCGGTGATCTGCTTCCATGATCAACCTTGTTCGTTGATCATGATCTCCTTCTTGGCAATTAGTTTCTGATTTCGCAAATCAATGCCTGTTTATCCTCCTCGCTCTTTCAACCAGCGAAATTCCTTATGTCCGTTGATCTTTGCACACACCATGGATTCTTCTAAGTCTTATGATTATCTAGATGATATGCTTGGAACTATGTTTCCATCAATGACAACCAAATCATGCTCTGATTTGTTTCCATATGACCTAAAAACCTCCAACAATCTCCCCCTTTCACATTGATGGTAATCTTCAATTGGATGCATGTTGTACTAGTAATCATCTATCTGATTATCATTTGTAAGAAACAACTTCTCACCCTTTGAAATCAATGTCAAAGAATACTTTATAGCACAGCACCCCCTATCAAAGTGAACAAGTTATTTGGAATAAGATATGATACCTAGCTTCTGGTGTAGGTACTCAAACTACAGTCTTTGGCAAGGGTTTAGTGAAGATATCAACAGGCTATTCTGTAGAAGGAATAAAATTCAATTGAACTAATTTGTTTGTAACCTGCTCCCTTAAGAAGTGATACTTAATAGGTATGTACTTAGTGTTGGAATGTATGACTGGCTTTTTGGACATACTAATGGCATTGGTATTATCACAATGGAGAGGAATGGGATTAACACAATTTACCTCTAGGTCTACTAGTGTCTGAATCATCCAGTGAATTTATGTACAGGAGGTGGCAACAACAATTTACTCAACTTCTGTAGTGGATAAATATATAGATCCTTTCTTCTTACTCAGTCATGCAACTAAAGAATCACCTAAGAAGAATGCACCTCCACTTGTACTCTTTATTTCATCCAAATAGTTTTCCCAATCAACATCTGAATATGCAGTTAACTGAATATTTTGATTTCTAGGATACCAGAGACCATAAGTCATTGTGCCCTTCAAATATTTAAATATCCTCTTCACAACCACCAAATGACTTTTCTTAGGAGCATACTGAAATATTCCTACCATTCCAACGGCTTGCATTATATCAAGACGAGATGTTGTGATGTATAAGAGACTTCCAATCATTGAACGATATGTTCTCTGATCAACATTAGGTGAGGGATCATCCTTACTAAGTTTACAGCCAACAACTATAGGTGTACCGACAGGTGATGAATCTTCCATCTAAAATTTCTTCAACATCTCCTTCAAATATTTCTCTTGGTAGAGAAATAATCCTTCATGACTCTGGATAATGTGAAGCCCAAGAAAGAATGAAATTTCTCCTATCATTGACATCTCAAACTCAGATTTCATGGAATTAGCAAACCACTACACAGAAGAATCATTAGTGCATCCAAATATAATGTCATCCACATACACCAAAACTACTAATAGATTATCACCTTAAGATTTGATATACAAGTTACTGTCAACAATACCTTTCTTGAAACCTTTTTCCTATAGATATTTATACAGTCTATGATACCAGGCTCTTGGTGCTTATTTCAATCCATATAGACCCTTCTTTAGTTTGCATACCTTGTCAGTATTGTCTATCAGTTGAAACCCTTCAGGTTTCTATATATAGACTTCTTCTTCTAGATCTCCATTGAGAAAAGATGGCTTAACATCCATCTGATACACTTTAAATTTCTTATGAGTGGCATAGGCAAGAAACATTCTGATAGATTCCAATCTGGCTACTGGTGCAAAACTTTCGTCAAAATATTTACCCTTAACTTGGGCATATCCCTTACAGACCAATCAAGCTTTATTCCTCACAATGTGTCCTTGTTCATTCATCTTGTTTTTAAATACCCACTTGGAGCCTATTACATTTTTATTTGCAGGTCTAGGAACCAACTCCCAAGTATTATTTTTCTCAATATGATCAAGCTCTTCATTCATGGCTTTAATCCAATCTTCATCCTCACTGGCCTCTGCAAAATTCTTAGGTTCCATCATAGATAAGAAGTCAATCTGATATTGTTCTGAGGATTTGATCAAATTTCTTCTTGTCTACACTCCTTTATTCTTGTCACCCATTATCTGACTTTCAGGATGATTCTTCTGAATGATTCTAGAAGGTGCTTTTGTTTTTGTCTGCTTCCTTGAATCTGTATGAGTGTTTGCACTTTCATCATCTGATTCTGAATCTTCTTTTTTTTATTCTTGGACCTTTTCTTCCTTAACTTCAACTATATCTTATGTATCTAGTTCAACACTGCGTATTTGAATGTCTTTCATAGGGTTTCCTTTATCGATCTTAATGTCAATACAATCAACGAATTTATGTAGCCTCTTATTATAACAAGTGTGCCCTTTACTGTTTGCAGCATATCCTAAGAAGATATCTTCAACAGTCCTGTCATCATATTTCCCAAGATGTTCATCATTATTTTTTATATAACATTTACTTCCAAACACTTTGAAGTGTTCAATAGAAGCATGTATTCCAAACCATAGTTCATAGGGAATCTTATCATTGTTCTACCTTAGGTGAGATTTATTAAGAATATAGATAGTTGTGTGAATTGCTTCTACCTAGTATGTCTGAGAAATATTCCTTGAATTCATCATTGATCTTGCCATTTGTTGTACTAACCTATTCTATCTCTCAACAACTCCATTCTACTGTGGGGTCCCTAGAATAGTGTATTATATTTTAATTCCATTTTTATCACAAAACTCCTTGAAGTCTCCTACACAAAACTCTCCTCCTCTCTCAGATCTTACTTCCTTCAGTCTTTTTCCTGTTTGATTCTCAGTCAAGGCCTTAAAACTTTTTAATTTTTCAAGAGCCTCATATTTTTTTTTCAGAAAAGCAACCCATGTAAGTCTAGAATAATAATCAATTACCAACATAAAATATCTTTCTCCTCTTATGCCTTCTTTTCTTGATTGTCCACATAGATCCATATGTACTAACTAAAGTGGTTTGTCTGTTGATATGAATTTCTCGGACTTAAACTGTGTGCGAGTTAGTTTTCCCATTTGAAAAGTTTTACAAACAGATTCATGGCTTTGATATCTTTGGAATATCTCTTACTACCCCATTTTTCACAATTTTGATTAGATTATCAAAGCTTAAATGTCCAAGTCTCCTGTTCCAAATCCATATTTCATCATACTTACTTAGATGACATTCTTCTTTTCTTCTTTCAAGATATAGACATTTTTTTCAGTTCTTATACCTTTTGCAACCAACTGTCCTGAGGGTATAGAATTTATCTTGTAATATTTAGAAGTGAAAACAAGTTCACATCCTTTGTCACAAACCTGACTAACACTAAGAATATTATGTTTTAGTCCATCTACAAACAACACATCTTGGGCTTTCCATTTTCCATTACTCAACTTGACCATTCCTTTTCCTTTGATCTTCCCTAAAGCATCATTTCGAAAAGTTACATTTCCTGATTTATTTTCACTTAGAGATAGAAAGTTACTTTTATCACCACTCATGTGTTTGGAACATCCACTGTCAATATACCGAGGGCCTTTTTTCTTTTGAGCAGAAAGGACTAGGCCACATTTGTTATTTCTTTCTTCTTCCAAACTTTATTACTTTTAGCAGAGTAATTCATTCTTGGGTCTGTTTTGTAATCCTTCAGATGACAGCTTGAAGCCTTGCGTCCAAAGTTATGATAAACATAACATTCTGTCTCATCATACAGTAGATCAAAAGAATTTTTATTTCTATCATGAGTTATTCTCTTAGTTGTGAACTGAGTTGTCTATTGTTCTAGTTTGCTTGTTGACTATCTCATTCTATGTTGCAACAATTGACTATTCTTTGATTGTATATTTCTAAAATTAAATGCATAGTTTGCATATTTGTGACCAAAATTAGAGCAACAATAACAATAACCATGGAAAAAAATGGGTACCTGAATCTTGGAGGCCCTCCCTTTTGTTGACTATGTTTCTGAGCTATCATTGATTGATAATTATGATCTGAATTTCTGATTTTGGTACTTTCTTCATTTCCTTTTGTTTTCATAGTATGTTCGCATTCTGATGGATTTCTGCATGAACCTTCTTCATAGCCAAGACTTGTTTTTAACCATGGGGACCTTTTTTCACTGAGAATGGTGTTCAATTCTTCTGAGGCTTTGATACTTGACAGGTTCTGGTGGTACAAAAATTCTCCAATTCCTTCCTAGATGTCACTACTTCTTCTTCCAAATCTTCACCTCTTTTCCCCTTGTGTTATTTGTTGTTTAAGAATATCTTCTATTTTATTTTCCTCTTCTAGTTCTAATTTTAATAGCGAAATATCTTCACTTGGTTCTTTGCCATTATTTTTATACTGCAACAATAATTGTTTATGTTTCCTTTTCTTTAATATGAATCTATCAATATCCTCCAGAGCATTGATTAGTTCACCTTCCATGTCAACCATGGTTCCTCCTCATTCAGGTCACTCCATGTATATTCATTTCCAAAATCATCTATGGCCATAAGCATGAAGTTATTCACTTCATCTTCATCAGATGAATCGTTGTCTATCTCTTCTAAGGAATCAACATCATTTACACACGGGATCTTATTTTTGTGTTTAGCCTCTTTATTGTATTTATTGAATGTGTACTTTTCATCGTCATCAGATGTCTACCTCTTGTGATTATGGGGACATTTAGACGCAAAATGACCTATTTTACCACATTTAAAACATTTAAAGGGCATATTGCCTTTGTACTTACATGAACCTTTCTTCATCCTCCTTAAAAAAATTTCCTCAGCCACATCTATTTCAGAATCAATGTTTTTATCTGCTTTAAAGGAAGATTCTCTAGTGGTGGATTTTTCTTTACCAATCCTCATTTCATAGGCTGTCAGAATACTTAGGAGCTGTTCAATAGGCATATTTTTTAGATCACTCAATTATTCTATTACTGAGACTTTCGTATTAAATCTCTCAGGAAAAGATCTTAAAATTTTCTGAACTAAGAATGTTGCATCAAAATTTTCACCAAGACCCTTCATGGCATTTACAGTCTCTTCTATTCTTATGAAATATTTACTGACTGTCTCATCCTCATTCATCTTTAGTTGTTCAAATTTTAGTCTATGTGTATGTAGTTTGGCATCCTTTACTTTTTCATTTCCTTCATCATTGTTTACAAGATTATCCCACATCTCTTTTGCATATCAAGATGCATTACTTTAACAAACTCAGCCTCTGTAAGACCACTCAGAATAGCGTTCATTGCCTATGCATTAAAGCTAAATTCCATCTTGTCATCTCTGGAGTCTAGCACAACTGGTTTTACATATACATTCTCTACTACATCCCAAACATCAAATCCCAAGGACATTATATAGGTTCTCATTCTAACCTTCCAAAAGGCAAAGTTTGTTCCATAAAACAGAGGAACCTTATTGGATGAAGTCCATTCATAACTTGTCTTTTTTAATCTTACAGATCTACCTTTAGACAAAAAAAACCTTCACTGATACCAATTTTTGAAATTACTCAAATAACTGAGAAGGGGGGTGAATCAGTTATTTCCAAAGCTTAAACCATATTTCAATATTTAAACCCTTATTACTGATTATAGATCTATAGTTATGATAATGCAGCAAGCATAGCAAAACAGATGAAGATTATTAATTACACATGCATGATAGAGACAGAAAAATATTTATTTTTATTTGAGCACCTACTCAAAATAGGTTTCAACCTCTAGTTTTACAAAATCCTTCTTGTAGAGAGCACCAACCCTCATGTTTTTCTAGCACCCACTAAAATAAAATTCTCCAGCTACAACTGAGTGAAAGCATCAACTTCCACTTGTACAGGCTTCAACTTGTATAGAGAATACAACATGTTTTTCCTTGCAACACCCTACCACTCTTGTTTCTCAGACTTAAAACATGTTCAGTACAATATTTAGAAAAACAGATAGAACAATGCAAACCAAGTCTGTTCTAATCAGCTCATCGATTTTCTTATGCATCTTGGTTCCCCACATTGTCTTTGTTCTAGATATTCTTGAAAAAGATTAGATTCCTCTATTATTCTGCAATATCCACTTCGATGATGATCCATGCACCAACTCCCTGTCTACAAAGAATGCACTCATACGTTCATCACACACATCCTTTTATACATATTTGTCCTTGAACCCTTTACATGTTCGTATACCTGACGGTCCATTTCCATAATTGATCAAACTGTTCGATGCCTTATGATAGATAAGAAATCCAATAACTGAGTGATCATGATTTTCTGCAACACATCTTTTCCCTTTGGGTTCTTCCATAACTGCCATTTTCTCCAACAAATCAGAGTTTCCATATTCTCGGCACTATAGTTCTAGTTCCGCAGTACTGGTTCCGCACCAATCATTCTGCACCATCGATCTTCTTCGAGCTCTCCATGACCGTTGATCTGAGAAGAAAATCAGATATCAGATATATATGATTTATCTTGATATCATTCCATTATTTCCGATTTCCATCTTCCACACATCCTTTTCTGCATAATCGATTTGCACTGTCGATTTATTGTGCACCCTTTCTCGACCGCCAATCTTAGATCCGATGCAGGATGCGGATCTCAGGTTTTCAACATTTGTTTGAACAACTTTCAGAATTTCCACTTTTCTACTTCTGCTTGTAAAACTCTTTCCGCGCCATCGATTCCTTGTGCACCCTTTCCCGACCGTCGATCTTATATCCAGTGTAGGATGCGGATCTTGGGTTTTCAACATTTGTTTGAACAATTTCCAAACTTTCTTCTTTTCGACTTCTGCTTGCAAAACTCCTTCCATGCCTTCGATTTCTTGTGTAGGTTCACTCCCGACCATTAGATATATTCATCTTATTACCTTTCAAAATTTGAGGATTTTCTCTTAACCGTTGATTTCTTGTGTGGGATCACTCCCGACAGTCAAATCTGTTCATCCGATTACCTTTCAAACTTTATGGATTTTCTCTTGATCATTGGTTCTTGTGCAGGACCACTTCTGACCGTCGGATCTGTTCAACATATTTTCTTTCAAACTTTGGTTCTCACAATAATTTCGCGTCCAGCCTCTATGTTAACTCACCTCCTATTTCAATGATTGAAATGATTGATAACCATTGGATCTGGATCCATGCAAATATTCAATGGAATCCAAATGCTATAGAGAATATTAAATTAAAATTTCGCTCCCAACCTAATTGCTAAATCACCTACTAGTTGACTCCATGAAATCGTTGAGGACCGACAGATCTAGATTGATGGTGGACTTCAAACACAATAAGGAGGACTTCATAAAAAATTCGCGCACATCATAATTTTATTAATCCACACTATTTCTTCCAGCAAAATTTCTATCATCTTTTGATCTTCTTCCACGATCAACCTCATTCGTTGATCATGATCCCCTTCTTGGCGATTAGTTTCTGATTTCGCAACTCAACACCTGTTTATCCTCCTCGCTCTTTCAACGAGAAAAATTCCTTCGGTCCGTTTATCTTTGCACATGCCATGGATTCTTCTGAGTCATTTGCTTATCTAGATCATATGCTTGGAACTATGTCACGATTAAAGACAACCAAATCACACTTTGATCTATTTCCATATGACCCCAAAACCTCCAACAACAAAATGGGTTCGCAAGTTGTTGAGAATATTGTTTGATACCGAGATGGATGTGACCAATATCTACTGTGGTAACCAAATTTGCATCAAGCTTTTAGAAAAACTGGTGTTCCACAACAAGTCAAAGCATATAGAATGAAGTACCACTACATCCGGGATATGGTGCATAGGGGAGTTGTAAATCTCTATTATGTTACTACAGAGGAACACGTTTCTAATGTATTGACTAAGCCTCTGTCTCGTGTAGAGTTTGAATACTTTCTCGACAAGCTTGGTGTAGTCCAAAAGGACCTCCCTTGTAAGATAGAGTGATGATCATGATGTGGTTTCCTATTCCAGTGGTGTGGAAGCTCCATCTAGGATTGTTATGTCATCTTGATAAGTCTTGGTTAATCCAATTGAGATTGATATATCAATGTTGACAAGGCCTAGTTGATCCTACGGGGATTGGTATGTCTGTCTAGGATTGGTTGGTATGAAAGGATTAGTAATCCAGACAAGGCCTTTTTGGTCCCCAAATAGATCAATATGTATGTCTAGGAATGCTTGGTCTAAAAGGATTAGTAAGAAATACAAGTCCAATTGCGTCTACTAGAGTGCCCACCGTTATGCTACTTCATATGATGATGATGATGATGTTCCAGCATTTATATGTTGCCAATGATGATGTTGTTCCAGCATTTCGATGTTGTTGATGATGATGTTGCTCAAACATTTCTATGTTGATGAGGATGATGTTGTTCCAACATTTCTATGCTGCTGATGTGGATGATGTTCCAACATTACATGTTGATGGTGTTGGTTTAGCACTAACATACTAGTGATGTTGTATATTATGATTATGATAATCCACTATTCACATACTGATGATGTTGCAGATGATTATGATGATCCAGTATTCACATACTGATGATGTAGAAGATGATTATGATGTTCCACGATGAAGATGATGTTTCATGATGATGATTATGTTCCACAATGATGATGATGTTTTGTGATGATGATGTTCATTGATGATGATATTCCATGATGATGATATTCAGTGATGATGATATTATGTGACGATGATCTGCGATGATGATGATCCATGACAATGTTAATGTTCCAAACTTATGATGTTGTTGTTCGAAAATTTCCTATGACATATAGATCCACCAATCAGTTGTATAGTTGTTGTTGTTGATGATGTAGAATACCTTCCTTGTTAAGAGAAAGTGTTAAAATAAATGTAACTTTGGAAGATATTCTATTGTACTTTTAATGTTTTATTATTATTCCTCCTTTCGGAGATATTATTCCTTCATTTGGAAATTTCATTGATGTACTTGTTCATGTAAAAGTATTGAGGTAAAACCTCTGTTGTAATTCGAGTCAATAGTACCCACAAAAGTATTACTTAAATGTTATTTTGAGTCTCCCAAGGAAACTCAGACCTGGTTGAGAGGAGAAGTCAGCTTTATTGGGTTATTAGACTACTCAACTGATGAGTATAAATAGATGAGGTGCCTCCCTCATTTGGACACACTCACAACTCAAGAAAATTCTCTATAGAGAAGAGCAGTACATCTGAGAGAGAGGAAGCAATCAGCCTTATTCTTGGGGTCTTGCATTGTACTAGGTTGGATTATATATTGAGGAATTTTTGTTGGGTTTTCTTCCCCACAAGGGTTTACCAAGATAAATGTTTGTGTTATCTTAATGCTACCATGCTTTTCATTATTTCTGTGATCCTTTTGTTTTTGGCATAAAAATTTTTTAAATCCAACACAAAAACATCATAAACTACTAATGTACAAAGGGATGGGTTTTAATAACTCAAAAATTCGTAAAATTTAAAATTTTTCATTTGACATAAAATGTCAATTGTCACCGCTAAAATACCCTTAACTGTCAGTAGATAATAAAACAGTTTAAAAGAGAAACACATATTACTTCTTTATAAGAATTTGTATTATCTAGAGGATTGTCTTCAAAAAATGTGTTAGTACTATTTCAACTTAGCAGTTGTAATTTTCCATAAAGTAGAAAAGAACTTGTAATTTACTGATGCTAGAAAATACTGTTGATTTCTTTGGTCAAGTAGGGAAAAGTTCTTATGTGAGACCAGGGCTTACTTAGCTTTAATCTAACACAGTTGGACTGATGGTTCCTTACAGGTTTAGCAAGTAAGCGTATGTTCCAGTAAAATAATATTTAAATTCAAGTCAAGAAGATACTTCTCTACCATGTTTATGATGCTAGACTTAGAATGTTTTAACTGCAGCTTGTCCCATAAGAGGTAATGTTGATCTTAATTTCTTTTACTGTTAAAACTCCATAATGACATTTAAACAAACTACATATGCATGGGTTAAATTGCATGATTGATTACTATCAAAACATCTGGGTGATTAAGATTAAATTCTAAAGAATACTTGTATTCATACTTACAGTAACTGTGATCTAAAAGAAGATACAAAGTTCACAGCTTAATGCTTAGTCCACTCAACACTGTTTGGTTTCTATCACAATTACCTTCATTACAGAGCTCTATAACAACATCCTCTCCATGAATAATCCAAATTACTTTCCCTTTTGTCTATTTACTCATTATCAGGTTACTAGAATTACATTGAGATTTCTTCTTGGGGTATATGGACTGCATTTACTAATATTCCCAAAATACACACTGCATCGAAAGTAATGGTCCAAGATTTCCTTCCTGGTTGAAAGAGTTCTTCTTCAAACTTTTACAAACTTTAGTTTGAAGTCTTTTCATCTATATTTTATACCTTGTTTCCTGGTGTACCCTTTAACTATAAGTTACACTCTTACGCAAAAAAAATTGTAACTCTCTTGAGATATGGTTGTTGGTTTATGTAATATAAAAGATCTTATCATTGCTTGGGCCCTAGTCAAACAATTACTATCCTTCTCTAAGATACGAAATACTACTTCAAGAAAATTATTAGATTTCCCTTCTCAAAGTAGTTTATATTTTATATAAAATATGGTTAGCAAATACTACCTTATCTTGTCCAATAAACAAATAACCCTAAACCAAAATCCATTTATTTATTCCATGGTTTACAAACTAGGCATCGATATAATCAAAAGGTATATTATATTAATGGAAATCAAAACAATTACATTGTTTAAATGATATATTATTATGATTTGTAATGATTTTATGTAGATTGGAAACTGCATCATCAACTATTGAATTGCAAACCATGAGGGTAAAAATTTACGGTGGACACATGGAAGTGTTTTATCCACAGCTCGTGTTGACTTAAAAGGAAATACCATAACCCTTATTTTCGCATTGCACCACCTCTTCAATGAGTGCGGCCGAGCTGTGAGCTCGTGGCCACCATGACTCTATCAAAACTCTTGTTTAGAACCTGCCCTTTGAAATGGCACCGCAAGCTTTTTTTGGTGAGGGTAAGAGGTGGATTCTCAGTGCTTTAAGGTTGCTATAACATGATTTGAGTGGAGTATCTTGTTTTCTTCAAGGTTTTTGTTGATGTATTTGTAACTTCGAAATGTATTCATCTATATCTCTTATGTATTGTAACCCGATGGTTATTCCGGGATGTATCTATAATGTAATTGAGTCATGTTGTCATGCCCCGATGTTCTGATCGGGAGGATAAATAATGTAAACAAGTCATGTCAAGTCATTGTGGGTAACCCTTCGATTGTCTAAGGGTTAAAGTCCCCGCAGTTCTGGGGCACTAGGGTTATTAGACTCTCCTAGTAGAGGTCGGTCCTAGTAGGGTTTTAGTCATGTTGCGATTAGTATAAATAGAGAACTGGAGTCTCTATTTATCACACAACACATCCACACTCAAGTGTAGCACATAGTTGAGGAAGGAGAAGACACTGGGGCTAGATAAGAAGAAGGTTACCGCGGTCGGGAGATCACTTACTGTTTTGGGCTTTTACTGTTTTGGTGTTTATTCTATCTCTAAGGAAGTTGCGGGGTTTTCTCCATTTATGGTTTCCCCGAGGAAAAACACTGTGTTCATTGTCTCTTGTGTTTGATTGTTGTACTTTTTATTCTCTCAGTTAAAGATCCTAATAATTCTAGCTTAATGTTGAAAAACTAACATGGTATCAAAGCTAACCCGAGAAGAAGACACTGTGCAGCTGCGGGAACCAAGGATTCCTAGTTTGTGGATCTTCCTCCATAGATTTTCAACAAAAATAAGGTGGAATAACTCTCCTCCTTAGGGTGCATCTTTATGTCGAAGTAGAATCCAATTCTGAGGTTTTCAATTTTGGACCTGACACTACTACCGAAAATTAGGGCTTTTCACAGAAGAGGAATTTTTCAGTGAGCCCAGGCCTGGATTGATCTCCTCCCCAAAATCAAAGTTAGGGATAAATTTCAAGGCATTTGGGTGGATAGATCTCCGGTAAGCAAAACCCTAATTTGCTCATGTTCCAGTACTGCGGGATTTTAGCTCCAAATCCATATCTAACATCTTGACCTGGTAAGATCTAAATCTTTTGTATTTCCATTTCAGGTTCTCAGTTTAAGATGTCTCATCATACCAAGCTTGATGAAAATCTTGAGGGAGGTGATAACTTCCGAGCCTGGAAGTATAGGATCTCCCTGGTCCTGGAAGAAAATGAGTTAGACTCCTACATCCATGAGGAGGTGCCAGTTCCAGATGGAGATGAGGCAAAGGCCTTACATAAGGAGAAGATGGTTATGGAAAAGAGGATCATTGCTGATTCTATCAAGGATCACCTTACACCTTAGGTGTCCTCTCTCAAGACACCTAAAGCTATGTTTGATGCCCTAACCAAATTGTTTGAAGGGAAGAACATAAACCGGAAGATGTCTCTGAGGAATCAACTGAAGAATGTGAAGATTCAGAATGCAAAGACCATCCAGTCTTACTTCACAAGGGTTTCTAAGATCATGGAACATTTAGAAGTTGTAGATGAAGAAATGGAGAATGCAAAGATTGTGATGACAACACTGAATGGCCTTCCTAGGTCATGGGATTCTTTCATCCAAGGAATCTGTGCCAGAAAGAAGTTAGTCAAATTCAAAAGACTATGGGAAGAATGTTCTCAAGGAGAAGCACGGATAGCAGCTCGAGAAGAGAAGATGGGAAGTGAAGACCAAGCTCTCACAATTCACTCCAAGAAAGGTAGAAGAAGATCTCATTACTCCAAAGGTAAGGATCCTCATCATAGAGATAACATTAGAAGGGACCTATCAAAATTGAGATGTTATACATGTGATGAAAGAGGACACTTTGCAAAAGACTATCCTAAGAACAAGGGTCATTGTCATAAGAAGAAGGGGAACAAAAGAAGACATCATGCTCATGCTGCAGAGGATGATGAACCCTCCAAGAAAAGAACCAGATATGAAAGTGAAGATTCTTCAAGCAAGGATGTATATGTTCTGATCTCCGTTCTCACTGGTAACATTACTCATGGAAGTGATGATTGGATTATAGACCGTGGGGCTTCCAAACATATGACTAGATTCAAGGAATCCTTTGTGAGACTGTCAAAACATGAATCACCTTACAAGGTGAAGCTAGGAGATGACTACCAATATCCAATAAAAGGTAGTGGGGAATCTTCATATAAACTAGACTCTGGTAAGTCTCTAACAATGAAAGAAGTATTGTTTGTTCCAGGACTCAAGAAGAACCTTCTCTCCATGTCAGCATTGGATGCAAAAGGAATTAGGGTTGCATTCATAGATGGTCAAGTCATCATGTGTCCTAAAGGAAAGACTATCGATGATGCAGTGGGGATTGGAGAACAAGAAGGAGGTTTGTACAAATTGAAGGGCCATTCAGAACAAGCCTTGATCCATGACACAGTAGAGCCAAGTGAACTTTGGCATAGAAGGCTTGCACATGTGCATTACAGAGCACTACCTATTGCAAGCAAAGTTGTTGAAGGTCTTCCTGAATTCCAAGCAAAACATGATGGGGTATGCAAAGGATGCACAAAAGGAAAGAATACAAAGAAGACATTTCCCAGTAGTGAAATCAAAGCCAAAGACATACCAGAAATCATCCACTCCGATGTATGTGGTCCGATGTCATCAAACTCACTAAGCGGGTATGCATACTATGTTTATTTTATTGATGATTTTTCTAGGAAGACATGGGTTTACTTCATTAAGAACATAGACGAAGTATTCAGCAAATTCAAGGAATTCAAAGCCTTGATCGAGAACCACACTGAAAAGAAGATCAAGACTTTTTTATCAGATAATGGCGGAGAATTCACTTCGAATGAATTCAAAGAGCTATGCAAAGAATCAGGGATTAAGAGGGAGTTTTCCACTCCTTATAATCCACAACAGAATGGGATTGAGGAACGGAAGAACAGAACCATCATGGAAGCTGCAAGACCCATGCTTCATGATCAAGATCTTCCTATGCATCTTTGGGCTGAAGCTACCAGAACAGCGGTGTATGTACAGAACCGTACTCCACATAGAGTACTCGAGAACAAGACTCCTGAAGAAGTCTTCTCCGGCAAGAAACTAGAAGTCAGTCATCTCAAAATATCCAGTTGTCCTGTGTACATACACATTCCAAAAGAGAAGAGAACAAAATTAGATCCTTCAGGAAAGAAGGGTATATTTGTGGGATACTCTGAAAGCTCAAAGGATTACAGAATCTATTTCCCAGGATACAAGAAGATTGACATCAGCAGGGATGTGACATTTGATGAAGACATAGCTTACAACAAATCCAGAAAAATACCTGCTGAAGAACCTGAAGAAGCAGAAGCACCCAGAATTCATGATACAACTATGAATGAAGAAATTCAAGAAGAAGATCAAGAATTTGAAGAACCACAAAGACTTGTAGATCCACCTCTGGAGAAGAATCCTCATAAGAGGAAACCTGCTTGGGTATAAGAACTTATCCAAGGTGCGGAAAGATATGGGGCTCCAGAAGAGAATCACAGAGAAAGAAAGAGGACCAGATCCTGCTCTGGGTATGTAGCTTTCCTATGTGATTTCATTGATAAAGAACCTTCCAGTTATGAAGAAGCAGCAGAACAGAAAGAATGGAAGGATGCTATGATCGAAGAATATCAATCGATCATGAAGAATGATGTTTGGGATGTTGTCCCAAGACAAGAAGGGAAGTCAGTTGTAACTTTCAAATGGATCTACAAGATCAAGCATGATGCAGACGGTAGCATTGAAAAGTATAAAGCAAGATTTGTGGCTCGGGGTTTCTCTCAGAAAGAAGGAATAGACTATGAAGAAACCTTTGCACCTATAGCCAGATACACTTCCATCAGATTACTACTTGCTCTAGCTGTAGTGATGAAATGGAAGATACACCAGATGGATGTCAGAAGGAATAGACTATGAAGAAACCTTTGCACCTATAGCCAGATACACTTCCATCAGATTACTACTTGCTCTAGCTGTAGTGATGAAATGGAAGATACACCAGATGGATGTCAAGACTGCTTTCTTGAATGGTGTAGTGGAAGAGGAAGTGTATGTAGAACAGCCACTCAGTTTTGAGACACATAACAGAGAGTCTCATGTATGCAGATTGAAGAAAGACCTGTACGGTTTGAAACAGGAACCCAAGACCTAGTACGGCAAAATTGACAGCGTTCTATCCATTTTAGGCTTTACCAAGAGTAAAGCAGATTCCAACCTTTACTACAAGGTTGAAGATGGTAACCCAGTGATGCTTCTACTATAATTAGATGATCTATTTGTGACAGGTGCGGATGGTTTGATTGCTGATACAAAGAGAAAGCTTGCTGCTAAGTTCGAAATGAAGGACTTGGGGATGATGCATTACTTTCTAGGTATGGAGGTGTGGCAGAGTATTGATGGAATATTCCTTAGATAAGGGAAGTATGCAGTAGAGATCCTGAAGAGGTTTGGGATGATGGACTGCAAGGCTATGGCCACACCTATGGCATCGAACCTGAAGCTATTGAGTGATGCTTCATCAGAGTCAGTTGATGCTACGATGTATCAACAGATGATTGGGTCATTGATGTACCTGACTAACACAAGACCATACATTTGCTTTGCTGTGAACACCTTGAGCCAGTTCCTGACAGATCTGAGACATGTTCACTTGATTGCTGCAAAGCATATTCTGAGGTACCTGAAGGGTACAGTTGATTATGGGCTCAAGTACGATGCGAATCAAAGATAACCTGGAGGGTTATGTTGATTTAGATTGGGCAGGAAGTTCCATCGATAGGAAGAGCACTTCAGGGTGTTGCTTCAGTATGGGATCAAGTGTGATCTCTTGGTTTAGCAGGAAGCAATCCTGTGTGGCACTGAGTACAGCTGAAGCAAAGTATGTCCCATCTTGTTCAGCTAGTTGTGAGGCAATATGGCTGCGAAAGCTATTGTCTGATATATTTGATCTCCAGTTGGATGCTACTTGCATACATTGTGACAACCAGAGTTGCGTGAAGTTGTCAAAGAATCTAGTGTTCCATGACAAGTCAAAGCATATCGAGATCAAGTATCACTATATCAGGGATATGGTGCAGAGGGGAGCAGTGAAGCTCCAATATGTTGTGATGGAGGAACAAATAGCTGATTTATTGATGAAGCCATTGGCTAGGATGAAGTTCAAGTACTTTAGGGAGAAGCTTGGTGTTCTCCAGATCAAGGTTTCCTCCAAGAGAAAATGATGAGACCCATAGCCATTCTGACATGGTGAGAGGATTGGTTCCTTCCATGGTCAGATGTAAGGGCTAAGCCATTCTATCATGGTGAGAGGATTGGTTCCTTCCATGTCAGATATGAGTGCTAGCCATTCTATCGAGTAGGACAGATGTAAGGGAAATTTCCATTCTAGGAATGGAGGCACCTGGTCAGTTACCAAGAAAATTCAGTCTAGGACTGAGAAGCCATTCTAATGTGACAGAGGGATGTGTTCCCACTTGAACAGATGTAAGGGCTGAACCATTCTGTCATGGCTAAAGGATTAAGTTCCTTCCATGTCAGATGTGAGTGTTGGCCATTCCGACGAGTAGGTCGGATGTAAGTGCAACTGCCATTCTCTAGGAGAATGGAGGCACCTGGTCAGTTACCAGGTAGCTCAATCGAGGAGGACTAGGGGCCATTCTAATATGACTGTAGGATTGGTTCCTACAAGATCAAATATGAGTGCAAGCCCTTCCATCATTGTGAGCAGGATGTGTTCCCACCTGGGTGGATGTAAGTGCAGAGCCCTTTCATCATTATGGTAGGATGTGTTCCATCCTGGATGAATGTAAGTGCAGAGCCTTTCTTTGATCATGTGTTGATCAAATATAAGTGTTGAGCCTTTCTTCGATCATGTGTTAATCAGATATAAGTGTTGTGCCTTTCTTCGATCATGTGTTGATCAGATGTAAGTGCAGTGCCTTTCTTCGATCATGTGTTGATCAGATGTAAGTGCAGTATCTATCTTCAATCATGTGTTGATCAGATAGAAATGTTGAGCCTTTCTTTGATCATGTGTTGATCATATGTAAGTGCTGGACCATTCTAATATGATTATAGGATTGGTTCCTACATGATCAGATGTGAGTGTTGGGCATGCCTTTCTGATGAGTAGGTCAGATGTAAGTGTTGAGCATGCCTTTCTTAGATCATGTGTTGATCAGATGTAAGTGCAGTATCTTTCTTCAATCATGTGTTGATCAGATATAAGTGCTGAAGAAGACCTACATGGAGGCTAGGACTACAACCAGCATGAAAAAGGGTTGGCTCTGTAGAACTTCCTGTGATGAGAAGAATCATGAGATAGCACCAGTGATGATCCAGATCGAGTGATGATCGAGATCCAGTGATGATAGCCAATGATGATCCAGATCGAGTGATGATAGAGATCTAGTGATGATGATCCAACAGTGATGATCCAGATCCAGTGATGATCCAGATCTAGTGATGATGCCCAGTGATGATCCAAATTGAGTGATGATCCAGATCTAGTGATGATGTCCCATGATGATCTAGATTGAGAGATGATCCAGATCTGAAGATGAAGATGACTTGAAGACGAAGATGACTTAAAGACTTAGAAGACTTGAGATGCAAGATCCAGCTGATACAGAGAAGAAGACCAGTACTGAAAATTGTGTCGAAAGAATACCTTCCTAGTTAAGAGGGAGTGTTGATGTATTTGTAACTTCGAAATGTATTCATCTATGTATCTTATGTATTGTAACCCGATGTTTATTCCGGGATGTATCTATAATGTAATTGAGTCATGTTGTCATGCCCTGATGTTCCGATCTGGAGGATCAATAATGTAAACAAGTCATGTTAAGTCATTGTGGGTAACCCTCCAATTGTCTAAGGGTTAAAGTCCCCGCAGTTCTGGGGCACTAGGGTTATTAGACTCTCCAAGTAGAGGTCGGCCCTGGTAGGGTTTTAGTCATGTCAGGATTAGTATAAATAGAGAACTGGAGTCTCTATTTATCACACAACTCATCCACACTCAAGTGTAGTGCATAGTTGAGGAAGGAGAAGACACTGGGGATAGATAAGAAGAAGGTTACTGTTGTCGGGAGATCACTTACTGTTTTGGGCTTTTACTGTTTTGGTGTTGATTCTATCTCTGAGGAAGTTGTGGGGTTTTCTCCATTTATGGTTTCCCTAAGGAAAAACACTCTGTTCATTGTCTCTTGTGTTTGATTGCTGTACTTGTTATTCTCTCAGTTAAAGATCCTAATAATGCTAGCTTAATGTTGAAAAACTAACAGTTTCGAGGACTGAGTTAGATTTAAGACTGAATTATAGTGGACCGAGCTTGCAAAAGGGTGCTTCTTCATTCAGGTTGGAGTGATTGCTCATTTTCCTTCAGGTTGTGACTGAGGGTTCAGTTGAATCAAGTTCATTAGACTCGGTTGTGGAATTACTCTTCCATTTTCTATCGAACTGTTCCAGCCGCTTGCAACCACTGGTTTCTCCAAACGATAAAGCAGGTAATCTGTTGGTAACGACTTTTACTTTTCAGTATATTAAGTTTTAAATACATTTTAATGATGTACTAACACTGGTTTCTCTGCATAGGTTCCTCTCACAGAGGTTGGGGTTTGGCTGCAAGCACACCTCTCTTTTAATGGCCGCGCAACCCCGGTAAGCCCCGTTGAACTGAGGGTCTTCTCCTGCAATGGTATTATGGTGGTTGATAGATAAGGATACTTGCTGATAAAAGAAACTCGACCTGGGTTTTTACTTGTTAAAATGTTCTATGTGTTGTTTTGTTTTGTAAAGAAAACCCTAAGGGTAAAATATGTGCAAGTTCTTGAAGGCTAAAGCAGCCATGATAATAGAGTTTTAGTGACAGTGCCTTTACGGCCTGGATGATGTAAATTTATTTTTCTTTCCTATTAGAACTCATCTCTAAGCCATGACAAGGTTGTTTGACCTCTGTTTGGTTAATTAAGTTTTTAAAAATGGATTCACAGGTGAAGAAAAATACCGTTTTACTCAGTCGAAACTTGTAAAAGGATATAGGGTTTTCTACTTGTAACGAAAAATAATGGTTATGGTTTTATTTACTATTTTGTATAATGTAAACTTTGAACAGAACTGAGCCTCAACCTATATTTATAAAGGCCATAAGCCATTACTCTTATTTGATTTTGTTTTTATCAAATTGTTACAGTGTTATTTTAATTAATTATCAAGTAATTTAGAATGATTTATAATGCAATGTGTTATTGAAAATTTTACTGTGTTAAAGAGTAATATTAGTACTCTCTTTTGCTCAGAAGGGTTAATATTTAAAATACCCTCCGGTGCTGGAAAAAGATGGAATTTACAAGAATAAATTTCGGTTTTGCTTTTCTATTTTTACTTTTTTATAAATAATAATTACAGTTGTTAAATTTTATTTTAAAAGTAAGTTTATGCAAGTTTGTGAATAAGATGAAACCTGTCTTTCGTAACCCTAGGTAAATTTCCTTGAGGTTTACAGTAGAAACATCTGTTTTAGTGCAGAAAGCAAATATGATCTTGGAATAAGTTATTATAAAAACTTATAGAATACTATCTAGTTCTAACCCTAAGTGATAGTTTGTTTACTGTTCTTATGTTTATTTGTTTAACTTTGTCTATTGTGTTTATAATAATTATTAGTACTAATGATAGTTCTATGATTAGTATGGTTACTAAAGATATATATATATATATATATATATATATTCAATTCTTTGTCTGATGTAGATAAATTCAATAGATAGAGTATGTACCGTTGTTTCTAAAGAATGAATCATATGCCAACTATAAAAGAAATTATTTAATAGAGTTAATAAAGAATCATCACATCTACTTAATCAACCAGCTGTACTAGAGTACTGCCTATACAAGGCGTGGAAAAATACAGTATGGTAATCTATTTCTATTTACTTCTCATTTAGCATAAATACTACTGTTTATAATCTAACTATCCCTAGCAAAACAATAACATGCATATCTTTGAAAAACTAGTAAACATTTGCTGAAAATAGTAAATAAATTATAAATAACCTGAACAAATAAAAATACGTCAAATGATGAGGTGACAACAGCTTAATGAGGTTGTTCCTCCCAACCAACTCCTGGAGAAAGCTTAGTTTGCACTTCCTCAAGACCCCCAGCCTGTTCCTAGTCCTCCTGGTAGAGTACTGGGCGAAGGATGTATCCTTAAGACCTTCTGTCACCTGACTGGTCAAATTACAGCAGTAATTCAATCCTGCTTACAGCAGTAAGAACTTTAGCCTAACAGCTGCATAAGTTTAGTTCTCAGCAGTTAACCCCTCAAACTCACTTCAATCAGTCCCCTCCATCGAATTTCTCATGTTCATTTCATTCACACTGAATGATCACCTTTCCAAAATGAGCAGCCTCAACTGTCTTCAATGGGAAATTTTATAATAATTCCTAGGTCTTCTGGGTTAGTTTTTACTTAATGAGCCACCTGCTCCAATTCCACTTTCTTGGGGAATCATGACCAAAAATATAGGGAAGTTACCACCTGCAACAGTTAGAAGTAGTCTGAGGATGCTGCCACTTTTCAGTATACTCTCCACCCAGTCTCCTCCACTAAGTGACTAGTTAACACTCTTTTAATAGATTCCCTAAGCTGTTGTCTCATCATTTATTTATTTATAAATAAAATATTCTGAAATACATTAATTATTCTTGACCCCACTTGGTCATCAATTACAAACTTAGCATAAAATATAACATAATGTTCCTCAATAACATTAAATTGTTTTTGCAAATTGGGGCATGTGACATGGGTACTTAGCATCTTTTAGGATATTTAATGTTTTATATGTTTCCCATTCAATCGAAACTTAAAAATTTAACCTTCCAAATTAAAAAGGAGGACATAATTGGTGCCTTTAACAGCTTCAATCGTGAAAGGCCAAAGCCACAAGTTGTTTAATTTTCCATGCCTTCCAAGTTGTTCGTGTCTATTATCTTGTAGTAAGAAAAATAATCCTCTTAAAATTTGGTCTGACGTTCCTATAAAAAATTGTTTTTCATCTTATGTTGGGACTTTTTCTACTTTTCATGTACCTAATTTCTCTATTCCAAAACTTCTACCAACTTCTTTAAACATGTCCAGTTCTTCTATGATCTCCTGAAGCAACTTCACTAGTGGAGATTCAACCATATTTATGTTACTCTTAAGGTCTTCTACATCATTAATGAGTCAATTCGGTATATATTTTTCACTTAGAGCAAAGAGAATTCAACCTCAAATGTGGAGGCTTGACTTCTAGTAGGTTTAGATGGATTTACTACCTCGGGAATCTGGTGGTGAACTTGCAGAAGTGCATGGTAAACTACATGGAAGATTCATTCTGTACCTTTTAAAGGAAATTTACCTCCATTAGATAGTGCTTGTTATATTTTTCAAGTCCACATTTATTCAATCATTTTTCAGATTGATGATTGAGATCAGGTGGGATAGTAGTTTGTCTAGGAGAAAAGTTTGGCTATATAAGATAAATATAAAATATTTTTTAAATCTTCAAGAAGTGGCCCTAAATCGGTCAATATGTTTTCATATAATCCATGTAGGAAAGGTTGGTTAAGGTAAGGAACACCTTGTCTGGTCCAAGCGGAATAAGGGTTCAGGAGGTGTAAGGTCAGGTCCAAAGCATCGTAATATGAGAAAGATTTATGAAAATAAAGTAACAAAAATTATATAGTTTCTTGCATGGAAAAATTATTATATTTTCGGGAATAGAACGATAAAATTATTGGCTTAAAGGTTGATTATTCGAAATTGGACATTATTGAATCATCAGTTTCTTCTAACCATTAATTTCCATAAAGAAGCAGGAGATTCTTCCTCCCACCCATATGCACATAGAATTTTATAGAAGTTAATACATGAAAGTTATGAAGAAATAGTGGACTTTCCTGGACTGATTTTACTACAATTTTTTAGTACATGGAGTTGGTGTAAGTGGTCACTGGGAAGATAATAGGTGATTATGTCGTTATAAGGAATAAAGGTATTTTGATAGCAATAATCTAGAAGCATACATTTTTTTAATTACCTAGTACTAGTGGCTTACAACCTTACTCTGCAAATGAAAAATGCAATATGTTTAAGAATTTTACAATATATCAGATATAGTGAGGGCTCAATATGTTAGAATTTCATCATTAAGCTAGCATTATATTAGGATCTTTATTGAGAGAATAACAAGCACAACAATCAAACATAAGAGACAATGAACACAATGTTTATCCTCAAGGAAACCATAAATGGTGAAAACCCCGTAACTTCCTCAAAGATAGAATCAGCACCAAAAGTAGAACCCAAAACAGTAAGTGATCTCCAGACAGCAGTAACCTTCTTCTTGTCTAGCCTCTAGCCCCAGTGTCTTCTCCTTCCTCAACTATGCGCTACACTTGAGTGTGTATGAGTTGTGTGATAAATAGAGCGTCCAGCTCTCTATTTATACTAATCCCGACATGACAAAAACCCTACTAGGGCCGACCTCACTAGGAGAGTCTAATAACCCTAGTGCCCTAGAACTACGGGGAATTTAACCCTTAGACAACAGGAGGGTTACCCACAATGACTTGACATAACTTATTTACATGATAGAACTTCCCAATAGGAACATCGAGGCATGACATAACTAAAGTACATCCCGAAATAAACATCGGGTTACAATATATAATAAATACAAGTGAAATACATTCCAAAGTTACATATACATCAAAACTCCCTCTTAACTAGGAAGGTATTCTTTCTTTCGACACAATTTTCAGCACAAGTCTTCTTCTCTTTATCTTCTGGATCATCCTCAAGTCCTCATCATCTTCAAGTCTTCTTCATCTTCAAGTCATCTTCATCTTCAAGTCATCTTCATCATCAGATCTGGATCATCACTGGATCTGGATCATTACTCAATCTGGATCATCACTCGATCTGGATCATCACTAGGTCATCATCACAGGTGCTATCTCTTGATTCTTCTCATCATAGGAACCTCCACAGATCCAGTCCTTTTTCATACTGGATGTATCATCATAGAGCTACTCCTTTTTCATACTAGATGTGGCATCATAGAGCTGGTCCTTTTTCATACCAGATGAGGCATCACATAGCTGGTCCTTTTTTCATACCAGATGTGGCAACTACTCAGAGCTAGTCCTTTTTCATACTAGATGAGTATTCACAGAGCTAGTCCTTTTTCATACTAGATGAGGCATCACAGATCTGGTCCTTTCTCATACTAGATGAGGCATCACAGAGATGGTCCTTTTTATACCAGATGTGGCAGCTACTCAGAGCTAGTCCTTTTTCATACTAGATGAGTCTTCACAGAGCTAGTCCTTTTTCATACTAGATGAGGCATCACAGAGCTGGTCCTTTTTCATACTAGATGAGGCATCACAGAGCTGGTCCTTTTTCATACCATATGTGGCAGCTACTTAGAGCTAGTCCTTTTTCATACTAGATGAGTCTTCACAGATCTAGTCCTTTTTCATACTAGATGAGGCATCACAGAGCTGGTCCTTTTTCATACCAGATGAGGCATCACAGAGCTGGTCCTTTTTCATACCAGATGTGGCAGCTACTCAGAGCTAGTCCTTTTTCATACTAAATGAGTCTACATAGAGCCAACCCTTTTTCATGATGGATTTGCCATCTACACAAAGCTAGTCCTTTTTCATACTAGACGTGTCTTCACAAAGCCATCCCTTTTTCATGCTGGATGTGGCATCCACACATATACCTGACAATGGAAGCAACCAATCCTCTCACCATGTCACAGCTCTTACATCAGACCATGGAAGGAACCAATCCTCTCACCATGTAGGAAGGGCACAGCACTTATATCTGACCATGGAAGGAACCAATCCTCTCACCATGTCAAAAAGGCTCAGCATGAACACATCACTTCCTCTTGGGAGGAATCTCGATCTGGAGAACACCAAGATTCTCCCTGAAGTACTCAAACTTCACCCTATCCAATGGCTTAGTCAACACATCAGCTATCTGTTCATCCGTCACAACATACTAGAGCTTCACTGCTCCTCTCTGCACCATATCCCTGATATAGTGATACTTGATCTCGATATGATTCGACTTGTCATGGAATACTGGATTCTCTGAAAACTTTACACAACTCTGGTTGTCACAGTATATACAAGTAGAATCTAACTAGAGATCAAATAAATCAGACAGTAGCTTCCTCAGACATACTGCCTCACAACTAGTTGAACAGGCTGCAACATACTCTGCTTCCACTGTACTCAGTGCCACACAGGATTGCTTCATGCTAAACCACAAGATCACACATGATCCCATACTGAAGCAACACCCTGAAGTGCTCTTCCTATCGATGGCACTGCCTGCCCAATCTGAATCAGCATAACCCTCCAGGTTAATCTTCTGATCAGCCTTATACTTGAGCCCATAATCAACCGTACCCTTCAAGTAACTTAGAATATGCTTTGCAGCAGTCAAGTGAACATGTCTCGGATCTGTCAAGTATTGGCTCAAGGTGTTCACAACAAAGTAGATATCTGGTCTCGTGTTCAATAGGTACATCAAGGACCCAATCATTTGACGATACATCATGGCATCAACTGTCTCTGATGAAGCATCACTCAATAGCTTCAGGTTTGATGCCATAGGTGTGGTTAATGTCTTGCAGTCCATCATCCCAAATCTCTTCAGGATCTCTACCGCATACTTCCCTTATCCAAGGAAGATTCCATCTATAGTCTGCCACACCTCCATAACTAGGAAATAATGCATCATTCCCAAGTCCTTCATCTCGAACTCAGCAGCAAGATTTCTCTTCATATCGGCAATCAACCCATCCATAGCTGTCATAAACAAATCATCTACATATAGTAGAAGCATCACGTGGTTTCCATCTTCCACCTTATAGTAAAGGTTGGAATCTGCTTTACTCTTAGCAAAGCCCAAACTGGATAGAAAGCTGTCAATTCTGCCGTGCCATGTCCTGGGTGCCTGTTTCAAACCATACAGGGATTTCTTCAATATACACACATGAGACTTCCTGTCATGTGTCTCAAAACCGAGTGGATGCTCCACATACACTTCCTCTTCTACTACACCATTTAAGAAGGCAGTCTTGACATCCATTTGGTGTATCTTCCATTTCATCACTGTAGCTAGAGAAAATACCGATCTGATGGAAGTGTATCTGGCTACAGGTGCAAAGGTTTCTTCATAGTCTATTCCTTCTTTCTGAGAGAAACCCCGAGCCACAAATCTTGCCTTATACTTTTCAATGCTACCGTCTACAGCATGCTTGATCTTGTAGATCCACTTGGAAGTTACAACTGACTTCCCTTCTGGTCTTGGGACAACATCCCAAACATCATTCTTCATGATCAATTGATACTCTTCGATCATCACATCCTTCCATTCTTTCCGTTATACCGCTTCTTCATACTCGGAAGGTTCTTTATCAATAAAGTCACATAGTAAAGCTACATAACTGGAACAGGATCTGGTTCTCTTTCTTTCTCTGAGATTCTCTTCTGGAACCCCATATCTTTCCACACCTTGGATAATCTCTCGTACCCCAACAGGTTTCCTCTTGTGAGGATTCTTCTCCTGTGGTGGATCTATAGGTCTTTGTGGTTCTTCAAATTCTCGATCTTCTTCTTGATTTTCTTCGTTCATGATTGTATCATGAATTCTGGGAGCTTTTGCTTCTTCAGGTTCTTCAGCAGGTTTCTTTATGGATTTGATGTAGGCTGAATCTTCATCAAATGTTACATCCCTACTGATGTCAATCTTCTTGAACCCTGGGAAGTATATTCTGTAAGCCTTCGAGCTTTTAGAGTATCCCACAAATATACCCTTCTTTCCCGAAGGATCTAATTTTGTTCTCTTCTCTTTTGGAATGTGTATGTACACAGGACAGCCGAATATTCTGAGATGGCTGACTTCTGGTTTCTTGCTGGAGAATACATCTTCAAGAGTCTTGTTCTCGAGTACTCTGTGTGGAGTACATTTCTGTACATACACTGTTGTTCTGGCTGCTTCTACCCAAAGATGCATAGGAAGATCTTGATCATGAAGCATAGCTCTTGCAGCTTCCATGATAGTTCTATTCTTCCTCTCTGCAATCCCATTCTATTGTGGATTATAAGGAGTAGACAACTCCCTCTTAATCCTCGAGTCTTTACATAGTTCCTTGAACTCATTTGAAGTGAATTCTCCGCCATTGTCTGATCGAAAAGTCTTGATCTTCTTTTCAGTATGGTTCTCGATCAAGGCTTTGAATTCCTTGAACTTGTTGAAAACTTCATCTTTATTATTCATGAAGTAAATCCATGTCTTCCTAGAAAAGTCATCAATAAAAGAGACATAGTACACATACCCTCTTAGTGAGCTTGATGACATTGGTCCGCATACATCGGAGTGGATAATTTCCAAGATTCCTTTTGCTTTGCTTTCGCTACTTGGAAATGTCTTTTTTGTGTTCTTTCCTTTCACACATCCTTTGCAAACCCCTTCATGTTTTGCTTGAATTTTTGGAATACCTTTAACAACTTTTCTTGCAAGTGGTAGTGCTCTGTAATGCACATGTGCAAGCCTTCTATGCCAAAGTTCATTTGGTTCTACTGTGTCATGAACCAAAGCTTGATCTGGTTGGCCCTTCAACTTGTATAGACCTCCTTCTTGTTCTCCAATCACTATTGCATCGTCAAAAGTACTTCCCTTTGGCCACATAAGAACTTGGCCATCTACAAAAGCAACCCTCATTCCTTTTGCATCCAATGCATATATGGAAAGAAGGTTCTTCTTTAGTCCTGGAACAAATAATACATTCTTCATCTTCAAAGACTTTCTCGAGTCTAGTTTATAGGAGGATTTACCACTACCTTTTATTGGATATTGGTAGTCATCCCCAAGTTTCACCTTTGTGAGGTGACTCATGTTCAGATAGCTTCACAAATGATTCTTTGAATCCTGTCATGTGCTTGGAAGCACCACTATATATGAGCCAATCATCGCTTCCATGTGAAACAGTTCCCGTGAGAGCAGAGATCAGTACATATTCTTCCTCACTTGAAGAATCACCACTCTCTTGTCTAATTCTCTTTGTGGAAGGTTCATCATCCTCTACAGCGGCATGATGTCTTCTCTTGTTTCCCTTCTTCTTTAGGTTTCTTTTGTTAGGGCAGAATCTGGATATGTGACCTTTCTCATCACATGTGTAACATCTAATAGTATTCAGATCTTTTCTTGAGTGTAAGATCTTACCTTTGGAGTGATAATGGCTCCTTCTGTTTTTCTTAGAGTGAACTATGAGAGCTTGATCTTCACTTCCCATCTTCTCTTCTCGAACTGCTATTCAAGATTCTTCTTGAGAGCATTCTTCCCACAGTCTGCTGAACTTGACTAACTTCTTTCTAGCATAGATTCCTTGAATGAAAGAGTCCCATGATCTAGGGATACCATTCAAGGTGGTCATCACAATCTCTGCATTTTCCACTTCTTCATCTACTGCTTCCAGCTGCTCCTTGATCTGATAAACCCTTGTAAAGTAAGACTGAATAGTCTTAACATTCTGAATCTTCACACTCTTCAATTGGTTTCTCAGAGTCATCTTCTTGTTTATGTTCTTCCCTTCAAACAATTTGGTTAGGGCATCAAACATAGCTTTAGGTGTCTTGAGGGAGGACACCTGTGGTATGAGATGATCCTTGATAGAATCAGAAATGATTCTCTTTTCCATAACCAACTTCTTCTTATGCAAGGCCTTAGCCTCATCTCCCTTTGGAACTGGAACCTCCTCATTAATATAGGAGTCCAACTCATTTTCTTCTAGGACCAGGGAGATCCTATACTTCCAGGCTCGGAATTTATCAGCTCCCTCAAGATTTTCATCAAGCTTGGTATGATGAGAGATCTTAAACTGAGAACCTCAAATGGAAATACAAAAGATTTAGATCTTACCAAGTCAAGATATCGGATCTAGATTTGGAGCTGAAATCCTGTAGTGATGGTTCAGTAGCAAATTAGGGTTTTGCTTTTCCGGAGTTCTATCCACCCAAATGCCTTGAAATTTATCCCTAACTTCCATTTTTGGGTGGAGATCAATCCAGGCCTGGGCTCACTGAAAAATTCCTCATCTATGAAAAGCCCTAATTTTCGGCAGTAGTGTTGGGTCCAAAACTGAAAAACTTCAGAATTGGAATCCGCTTCGACAGAAAGATGTGCCCTAAGGAGGAGAGTTATTCCACCTTACTTTTGCTGAAAATATGTGGAGGAAGATCCACAAACTAGGAAGCCCTAGTTCCCACAGCTGTACAGTGTCTTCTTCTCAGGTTAGCTCTGATACCATGTTAGAATTTCATCATTAGGCTAGCATTATATTAGGATATTTACTGAGAGAATAACAAGCACAATAATCAAACACAAGAGACAATGAACATAGTGTTTATCCTCGGGGAAACCATAAATGGTGAAAACCCCGCAACTTCCTCAGAGATAGAATCAACACCAAAAGTATAACCCAAAATAGTAAGTGATCTCCCGACAACAGTAACCTTCTTCTTGTCTAGCCCCAATGTCTTCTCCTTCCTCAACTATGCGCTACACTTGAGTGTGTATGATTGTGTGATAAATAGAGAGTCCAACTCTCTATTTATACTAATCCTAACATGACAAAAACCATACTAGGGCCAACCTCACTAGGAGAGTCTAATAACCCTAGTGCCCTGAAACTGTGGGGACTTTAACCCTTAGACAATAGGAGGGTTACCCACAATGACTTGACATGACTTGTTTACATGATAGACCTTCCCGATAGGAACATCGGGGCATGACATAAATCAAGTACATCTCAGAATAAACATCGGGTTACAATATATAATAAATACAAGTGAAATACATTCCGAAGTTACATATACATCAACACAATATATCTAAAATTTGCTCTTTTATATGAAGTCAGCAGACAGGGACCTTATGTGGCGACCAGAATGATATTGTAGCTTTAATTGTAGCTAATGGATTTCATGCTTCTTCAACTGGATCAATAGAATCATGAGATCCCAATATCCTAGTATATTATTGTATAGTATAATAACAACTTAATTATAACCCTAGTTTTGAAGAAAAACTCTAAATCACCGAGCACTTTGTTTCAGAAAGAAGAATTCATAATTTCCTCAATATGGGTGGGATTTTCAAAAGAAAAGCATATGAAAACCTTAATTAAGATACACTTGAACTCTCTCTTTTGTGAATGCATAATCCCAAGGAAAGAGGATCCAATTAAGTGTCTTTACCTCCTATGCTTAGTGTCTTGATCCACACAATATATCCTACTGATAATGGGCTAGGTTGAACCACACACTAACTACTTTTTCTATACAAACAAAATACAGGTTTGAAACCCTTACAGTTGTGACTGGAAGCATCTTTAACCAATCAATACAATGGTTAAACAAATCCACCAAACAACAATAGATAAGCCGAACCAAGGCTTAATGAAGCACAAATATTGAATGATGGCTTAACTGACCAAGTCTCTGTGAAATATAATTATGGAGTTCCTATGGTGGACAGATTATTCTTTCCAACCTCCTAGGGACGCATGCCACTAAAATATCTAGGAAAGGAACCATTCTTTGTTGCAGACTTGGAATCAACAAAAATCCTATGGAATAAGTACAGAGAATACCATTTTTATTTAGACCATTGCTAGCTACCAAAATGGTACAGAGAAGACCATTACTAGAAATACAATATGATGTTTGGATATCATTCAAGAAGAGTTATCTAGTGAAATAGTATAAGGATACCAAAATAAACACACATACTTGCAAATTTGTTGCATAGAGTCTCAACAACTGCGAATTTGTTGCATTGGGTCTCAACAACTACAAATTTGTTGTCCTCCTCTTCAGAAGCCTCCACATTCGATCCAAGGATGTCTTATTTTCCATGCCAGATGCCATTATATATATAGATATAGATTCCAACTGAAAAATCCCCAAATAACTAAAACCCCAAATCCCAAAATCCCATCGACTCCAATATTTAGGATGTTTCATCGGAATAGTCTGTATAAGGGAAACTCCAAAATCACAAGTTAAACAATATGCACCAGATCTCTCACACTCCATTTTAAAAATACCCAAATAACTAGAATGGCCCAAAACCATAAATAACTCAAACTCCAAATATCCAAATACCCAAATCCCTAAATAACTTTGCACTGTGCCACTCACCCAAATCCTAACTTCACTGTAGTATTTATACAAAATGAGAGTCGACACTCGGGAAAATCATGCCTACTTTGACACTCCAAATCCCCAAATACCCAAAGCCCCAAATAACTATGCACAGTACCACTCACCCAAATATTGATTACACTACAGCATTGTTGGAGAACGAGAGACGACACTCAGGGAAATCATGCTAATCTAACTTTAAGGGATCCCATTCATTAAATAAATGCGAAAAAATGAGGAGGTCATTCCTTCTTCATGTTCAAGTGGTGCATAAGAGTGCTCAAATGGCCATAGAGTTGGTTTATGAGCCAATGGAGAAACATCTCATTTGTTGGTATATCTTGCACACTCCCATCATGACATTCACTGTGTGATTGAAGAAACCCAAGACCCCATCCATCAAATAATAACCTGGAAGGAAACACTAATAGGTGTCAATGAACTCTGCACCATATTGCCACTTGCACAAATCATTCCCACTGCATCAATTTCACTACAACATTACTACAAAATGAGAACCACTTGCCCAAAATTCCCACTCCTACACTGCATAATGCATAGTGCTCGCCCTCATGTCCTGCGACCCCCCCCCCCCCCCCCAATCATACAATGAGNATGAGTCATCGACTGCATCGAGGTCATAAACCAATATTTTACAATATAATTTTTTTAATCATTAAATTTATTGTTTTTAACCATTGAGTTTTACAATTTTGCAATATAATATATTTTATATAATGTTTATAATAACATTGTTATTTTGTATGGTGGGATTTATATGTTTTGTTTAGTTATTTATAGTTTTCTACCTAAGTATTTTTTCCACAACGATTAAATTAGTCATTTTATTTGGTCATTGTTACCTAGGTTACTCTAATTTAGCCATTTTTAGCTTACAAGTTGTAACACCCCGGTTTTGACCTGGCTTGCATTAAAAATGTATATGATGTAAATATTGTATTTAATCATGGTGTGGAGCTAAAGGAAAAATCCCCACCATTGAATTATCGTTTCAATGTTCGACAATTAAAATCGATGCCAATGGTATTTTGTGCTAGCCGACACATTATAATTTTTGGACATCATGTAAATATGCAATTTAATTAAAAACCCATAACTATCTATGTCAATGCAACAAATAATGAGATGGGGGCATGATTTCCTAAGGATAGGGGGGTTGGAATATTCAAACCTTTGGGTCCAATGGGAAAAAATCCAAGTGTCAATGAAAGAACCCATCAAGCTGTCAACCACCTTTCTTGTATTATTCAATCAATCATTTAATTCTGCGAGAAAATGGTTGGGTTAGTTATTGCATGAGGATGGGAAAGGTATGGAAGTTAGACATTCGAATTTGGGGAAACACCCATTTTTGGGAAAAACGTTTTTGACTTTTGGGGCAAGTTAACACCTAAAATGCATGCCCATTTGGTAATGCACCCATGTTCACCATTTCCTCACATAGTGGAAGCTTGGGAGCTGTTTACCTTTATGTTTTTTTTGTATGATGTGTGTTCTCCTTCACATTGAGGGCTCCTGGGTATTTTTCTCACCCATCATTCATCCATGTTGGGGCTCTCTCAAGCGGTTGGGAGTTTCCTGTGTGTGGCATTCACGTTTTTGGGTTTGTTGTGTGTGTTTTCCCTCACATGGGTAGTCAATTTCTTAAATTTCCCCAGGTTGGGAATCCATTTTAAGTAAAGCCAGCGAGTGGGAGAAGAGACCCACGATTTCTTGGGTATTGTTGAGTTTGTTTTGGCCACGTTAGGGTCAAAACGTCCCTGGGAATCGAATTACTGTTAGGGGACTATTTTCACCCATATTGGCAATTCATTTTGTTGCCAAAATTGTTTTTCTCCAACCCAGAACTGTGTAACTTGTTGTGTCTGCATCCATGCTTCGGTTTGAACTGAATTGGGAGTGGAAATGGGGTCTGATCATCTTGATAAACCTAGTGTGTGAAGGAACCTCGTAAGCAGATCTAGGGGGTTGGTTTTATTCTTTGCACATCCTGAATAGCACTGGAAGGGAAGGCATAGCCAGAGGGACTGTGTAGCAGAGAAGGGGATGCTTCCTTGTGTTGGGTGGGTAGATGTTTAGAAGCCAGGATAGATTTGGTGCAAGTGTCCATAGATCTGTTGAGGAGCTCACTAGCTTAACAGCCAGCCTTTACAGCTCCTTTGCATCCTAATAAACCTAACTGTGTTGGCTTCTCTAAGTTTTGTTGTATCCTAAGCTATGTGTGAGCCTGCTAGTGTTCCTTATTCCTTGTGGGAATCATGCCCTGCTTGGGGGTGGCAGTCTTGCCGAGAGATTGAGGAGCACATTGTCCTTTGGTTGGGTGGAACATTGCAGCGACATAGCTAGTTGTGAGATGAGCTTCTTCATAAGATAAGTATCTATGTGTTAATCTCTGCATTTGTATGTATTTATGAATTAAATGAATAGGTTAAATGCTTGATAGGAATGTATTTTGCTTCTGTTGTATGTTAATGGTTTATGCACTTGTGTATGTTTTTACTTCAATGCATTTTACATTACGTTCATGGGGCTAGATTTCCTGGATTAGATAGCAACATTAGTCGCGTCCTCTCTCCGGTAGAGGGGCGGGGACATGACAAAAGCAATCACATGACTAACTTTTTTAGTCATGTAGCCACTTGTCTCACTTTCTCTACTAGTGAAGTGAATGCCATGAATGATCTTTATGATTGTCACATACTCTTGTTTTCCACAAGTTTATATTCTTAATTAAATGTCTCAAGGGAAGAGTTCTGCATGTTTCCCCTTATAATTAAATTCTATATCATACCAATAAGCCATGCAAAAAAAATATTAATATTAGAGTATTTTGACCTTCACAATTCAAATTTATGAAGAAGGAGAGGAGTTGAAGCACATATATTCTACGTATTGTTGGAAGAGGTATCGTTTTTTCTAAACTTGTACAAGGATTCCAAATACCATAGAATTCTAGTTTATGGATTGATAAAACTCTAGTTTAGGGATTGATAGTTGATTCAACTATATACTATGAAAATTGACTAGATCTTAAAATCTTGTGTTTTGCACTTAAATATATTGGAAACATTCACGTATTTGTGTCTATTGGAAATAAACTTTATTTTGTTATTTGTCCAAAATCATATTTCCCTCTTATTTTAAAATCAAATATAATTGGAGATATATCCAATATCTCATAATATATCTTAATGTCCACCATTATTAAACTCATCAAGAAGTTTGTTGAACCTAACATCATAATAATAATATAGCCATTGAAACAATGAAATTAGAAGATGTCAAGTAAAGATAAATATGCATATGTATGCTTTGCATTTCTGTTTGTGTGAATGCATCTCTAAGTGACTTTTAGGCATCCCTTCCACACCCGAGTGTTTATTCACTTTGTAAGAAAATTTTGAAGTTTTAAACCTTATAAAATTTAGAAATTTTGATCTCATGTTTAAAATTGATTTAGATAAACTTTCATCCTGCTTGGGACCATACACTTTTGTTCGGACCTACAAATCCTTTCCTTCTAGAACATTCTTAAAAATGTTGTCTCCTCCGAAAATATATAGAATTTTTAGGTAACACGTATAAGAGACATGTGAGATATGACTAATATGAAATATTTTATTAAAATTGGAATCTTCAATACAGTAGTCTGAATATTCTTTATGTGTGTGCTAATTAGTTAGAGTACCAAGCTCCACCAAATACTAGCATTAAATTGACATAATGTTGGTTAGTGTACTTTTGGGCAGTTGCCAATTTTCATTTAACTTTATATTGTGTTCGTTGCAGAGACTTTTGCTTCTTTTATTCGAATTTGATCTATACATAGAAAGCCTTATTCTGGAGATTGTTTAGGCATCCCACATGGTTGTATTCGTGTGTTATTTGTTTTACATGTACTATACTAAGAACAATGAAATTGAAAATTTTTACTAAACATTCCACCTCAACTGGAAACCTTGTTGAAAATCCATATTTATCTATTAGGTGTGGGATTTGGAACTCCATGTTCATTATAGTGGAACAACACCCGATCTGATTTGGTATTCTAACCACAATGAATACAAGAGGATCAGTTGCAAGTAAGCTTGTATTGAGCCTAAATGTTTAAATATATCAAATATATATATATATAGGAAATAAATAATAAACCTTAACAGACAATCAAGTGAACCAAGCAAAGGAAACCTACTTGTGGTTTCCATCATGCATATTGAAGTTCCAATGCCTTTCCTATTACATATTGCCACATTTTATTTGTTTAATGTACTATATTTGGTACGCCACATTTGTTGTTGTTGTCCTATGTGCAACTTCTATTATTGTTCAATATATGTGCAACTTCTACATTTCATCTATTACTAGAATAAGTTTCTCCACTTTATAAGGTATTCATTGAATGATCTGGAGAGAAGTGTTCTGGTTTTAATTTCTAAAATGCATTATGGTTCTAGCACTAATTTCCCTTCATCATCTAACATAGGAAATGTAGTTTGTATGTGAGTGGTTGAGCCCAATTTCTTCTTTAGGCATGACTCATGGAAGATGTCATGTATTTTCGCTTTATTTGGGATGTCTAGAGCATAGGCCACTTATCCTCCTCGCTTTAGAACTTGATATGGACCATAGAACTTGGGTGCAAGTTTATGATTTTTTGAATATTTGATTGAAGTTTTCTTGTACGGTTGAAGGAAAACAAACACCCAATCGCCTACTTCAAATTATCGATCGGCTCTTTTTTAGTCTACTTGTTGTTTCATGTGGTTTCTTGCTTGTTCGAGATGGTTCTTCAAAATGCAGATGACCTCATCGTATGTCACTAGGTAATATCTTGCTATTGGAACTTTGAAATTGTTGATGACATACTCTCTTGGTGTAAAAGGTGGATACCTATATAAGGCCTCAAAATGTGACATTTTTGTTGATGTATGATATGTACTATTGTACGACCATTCAGCAAGGTGTAGCCATTAACGTACCCATTGAGTTTGTCGATCATTCACAAAATTCCTCAGGTATCCTTCAAGGCATTTGTTTACTACTTCAGTTTGTCCATTTGTCTGTGGGTGGTACGAGGTACTCATAGTTAATGAAGTCCCAACTTGGTGGAACAATTCTTCCCAGAAGTTGCTTGTAAATTTGGGGTCCCTGTTACTAAAAATAACCTTGGGAAACATATGGAGCTTAAATATATTCTTTACATAACTATTTGTGACTTGGCTTGCTTTTTATTTGGATTAAATACTAATGAAATGAGCATATTTTGTTAAATTATCTATCAACGACTACAAATATATTATCCTTTCCTTCTGATGTCGAAAAGTCGGTGATAAAATCCATGGATACCTTAGACCATTTTTTGGATGGAATATGAAGGGGTTGTAGGAGACCGGGAGGAGCCACCATTTCAAACTTCATCCTTAGACAAGTATCACATTCAGCCACATATTTCTAGATATCAGTCTTCATTCCCTTCCTAAAGAAGGATTGGCGGATATTATGGTATGTTTTAAAGAAACCAACATGACCCACTGTCGGGGATTCATGGTTCTCTTTTAAGACTCGAGTTTTGAATTTTGATGAACTTGGTAAATATATTCTTTGTTTGTACCATAGTATGTATGTTCCCATGAATATTTGGAGTTTATTTCTTTGTTGTTTTCAACTTCTTCAATTACATTCCTTGTCTCTGGGTCTTTCACATACTCAATTTGGACTTCTAAAATCCATTCAGGAACAACTATGGATATGGCACATAGTGAGGTACCACTCTCATGTTTTCTTGATAATATATTTGCAACCTTGTTCTCCTTACCTTTTTATACAAAATCTCGAAATCAAAGACTTGGATTTTGCTTACCCATTTCTGTTGTTCAGGAGAGATATTTTTTTGAGTTAGAAAATACTTCAGCCTATTGTGGTCTGTTTTAACAAGAAATATTTCCCCGAACAAATATTGCTTCCATTTAACAGGGGCATGCATTATTTCCAACATCTCCTTATCGTATGTGGATTTTGTTTGCTCACTTGGTTTTAACTTTAAGCTTTCAAAAGTAATGGGATATTTATCTTGCATGAGAACATATCCTAATCTTGTCCCTGAAATGTCACATTCAAGGATGAATGTATTTGTAAAATTAGGAGCCGCTAATACAAGTGTGGATGCCATTAGTGTTTTTAATGGTTCAAAACAAGTTTTTGCATCCTTATCCCATCTGAAATCATCCCTTTTTAATAGTGATGTTAGGGGTTCTACAATTTGGGATTAGTTGCGAACAAATATTATATAATAACTTGTTGGACCCAGAAATCCTCTTAATGATGTAATTGACTTGGGGGATGGCCACTCTGTGATCTCCATAATTTTTTTTGGGATCAACCTTAATGCCATCGGCTGAAACAATGTGCCCCAAATACTATATTTCTTTTTGCTCGAAATTACAATTTGATTTGTTAACATAAAATTTGTTTTCTTCTAGAAGCTTCAACATTGTTTCGACATTGTTGAGGTGTGAGTTCCAATTTTTACTATAAATAAGTATATCATTAAAAAACACTAGCACGAACTTCCTTAGATAAGGGAGAAACAATTCATTCATTACTACTTGAAATGTTGCTAGAGCGTTGGATACCAAACAACATCACTTGAAATTCATATAAACCTTCGTGGGTGCAAAAAGTTTTTTTGGGGACATCTTCTTCACAAATATGGATTTGGTAATATACTGATTTTAAGTCTAAATTAGAAAAATACTTTGCACCATGTAGCTCATCCAGCAGTTCGTCGATAAAGGGAATGGGGAATTTATCTTTTATGGTGACTTTGTTTAACTCTCGATCATCAATGCAAAGTATATACGATCCATATTTTTTCCTAACAAGTATGACTGGTGCAAAGAAGGGACTCTTACTACATGTGATTATTCTAGTGTCTAATAGCTCCTACAACAAGTGTTCTATCTCTTATTTGTTCTTGTGAGATTGTATGTATGACTTTTTTTTCTAATTAGAGCTTATCCTAGCATCAACTTGATGATGTGATCCTTATAACATGGGTGTGGGAGACCATGAGGAGGGTTTTGGAATATGTCACTATGTTCCCCCAAGATTTTTTCTAATTCACTTGGATTAGTGTTTTGTCTTTCGTTAGCTGTCCTTTCCATAGCATAACAATGTAAGAAGAACTCTTGAGCTCCCTTTTTATCATATTTTCCATTTTATTGGATGAGACAATCTAGGGATGGGGGAAGTTAATAATATAAAGCTTATATTTCCTCCCATTTTCATAGAACCTTATAAATTGTTCTCATAAGTTTAACTTGATTGTCCCCAATCTTTCCAACCATTGTGCACCTAAACGAATGTCAACCCCTCTAATTGGCATAGTATACATTGGCAATATTAGCTTGTAGTCCTTTATAGCTAGTTATACTTTATGGAATTTACCGTCGCACGGTGTGGTTTTGTTTCTTGGTATCGATACTTGGAAGTTGGTGGTAGTGTAAATGAATATGTTAACTATTTTACTACCCTAGAGTCTATGAAGTTGTGTGTACTCCCACTATCGACCAACACCATCACCTTAGTGTTCTTGATATGGCCGAACAATTTGAGGGTTTGGGGTTGAGAGATATCTATCACTGCAGCCATTGAGAGCGTTGGTGTGATTCTATCCACTTCTTTTCCAGACTCATCGTTATATGACTCTGTGTCGGAGGAAGGTGCGTCGCTTGATTCTTCATCATTATCGTCACTAGTATTAATTTTTTCACACAAGAATCGATTCTTATTTTTACACTTATGTCTTGGACACCAATTAGGGGAATTACACTTACAACTTGTATTGTCGTCCTTTTTCCCACTTTCTCGTAGGTGGGGTGGTATATAAACTGACGAACGTTGTGAATTTTTCTTTTCTTTAATTAATTTTTATTTTAACGGGATTTTTCCACATCTTTGACGTCTAATAATTTTATCTCGCTTTAAATACTCTGTTCCAGCCCATGAATGATAGATTACATGAGTCGTTCTTTAGCTATATATTGGACATGAGTGGTCAGGACCAATAGATTGCTAAGATATTCATCCAAGCTTCCTTCTTGTTGTAAACAAGGGAGCTTGTTGTAAATTTCATTTTCTTCCATGTCTTAAAATTGTTTAAAGAAATTTTTCTTGTCTCAGTCTCTAACTAGTTTTCCTCCCTTCATTGTTGAGTCCCACCATTAGAACCAGTCACAAGCGGTTTTATCCATGTACATTTCCGCAACATTCAATTTGTCCTTGCTGCAGCCATATATATTGTACATTTCAAAATACTTTTCGATTTTGTTGATCTATCAAATCCCATCTCGATTATTTTTGCCATCGAACCTTGGGAAATTGATATTGACTTTGTGAACGATGTTTTGGGTTGGTCTTGTATGTGAGTTATTGCCTCCTTTAAATTGGTTTCTCAATGACTGAATTTTGAGCTTTAGGTCGTGAATGTCTTCATCTTTTTGCTCAAGCTTTTCTAGTATTCTTTGAACTGGATCATCTTTTGACTTTATGGATGCATCCTTGTTCTCCGAAGGGTTTCTCTCTGTATTTCTTGTATTCATCACTTTGGATTTGAGAAAGTATAGTTATTACAATGTTATTTTATAATAATAATTTATTATTAAGAATGGTAATAATAAATTCATTATAAAATTTTAATAGTTTTTTGTAAGCTGCAAGTATTAATATTAAAAAAATCTTATTTTAATATTATATGTATTATGTTTTTTTTAAAGGAATATAGGAGGCAACGAGGAGCGCAAGGTGAGCAATGTGTAACATGCAAGGTGGTGGGAACAGTGTGGAAGAGAGCAGTGAGCAGGATCGTGGAAGTGGGCGCATGTAGGTGGGAGGCCATGAGAAGTCAAGATGGATGGTGATTGCAATGAAGAAGGGAACATTGGTTGAGTGGGGGCTGGAAGGTGTGTGGATAAGTGTGTGGATTGCGGAGGAGGATGCAGCACTGGGAGAGTGTAATGCTTGGGAAACTGTGGTTGAAAATGGAGCGCGAAGAAGTGGATGGGAGGAGGGCATAGGGATAGCATGCGTGGAAGAGAGTTGATATGGAGTGTGGAAGTGGGGAGGGATGTCGATGATGTAGTGTAGGAGGAGGGTGTGGATTGCAGAGGAGATGGAGGGTGCAAGTGAAATATGAGAGTGGAGGTGATGGATGATTGGAGGGATTGGTTCGTAGACGTATGAGGGGGAGGAGAAAATGGAGTGGCATTTTGATGTGAAGAACCCGAGGAGATAAAACCAATGAACTAATAGCTCTGATACCAACTTGGAATGGAAATTCCAAAAGATATATTTTATTTATTGAACTGATGATTTTTACAAAGAGTACAATGTGGATTTATACCAACTAAGGGTCACAATTAAATGATGTGACCTATCACCGTTCATTAATAAATTACAAATCTCTAACTAAGAAACTAAACTATTTTGTTTTATTATGAAAGAAATATGTGATTTCTACATTTTTATACATAAGTAAATAACTACTAATAGCGTATAAAGTAAGGATTAATAATAAACAAGTTAAAACAAATACTAATTGATTCATCGTATGACCTCAGTTGATAATACACTCATATTTATAATTTACTTTCAGACTGTAATTATTAAGACAAAAGCAGTAAATAAATTTAGTAAGGAACCTACCCCCATTGTCGAAAAAGCAAAATTGAAGATGTCGTTCCTCCCAACCAACTTCTAAAGCAGCCAAAACTTACTTGCTCCAGAACCCTTGAGTCTGTTTGTTGAACGAAAATGAAAAATTTTGATCAGTGCGCTATCTCTTTGCATCAATATATTATTTCCCCATCCATCACCAACCTCCTGCTTATTCGATGGACATATTGTTTTATAGTATTTTCCCTGTGACTTGGTCATTTATGAGCCTCCTGCTCTTTAATACTCCACAAGGAGTCTTGACTTGATTTTGGGGAATATTCCTCCTGCATCACTTGAGTTCTCACTCAACATTTTTTTCCATTTGTCATTTCCCCTTGTGCGTGAACAAACATTCTTTTAACGACTACTTCAATTATGAGTCATCTTAGTTATTTAATTAATCAATAATAATAATTCCATTACATTTGTTTTGAATTTATTTGTCAAATTATTAAAAAAAATCAAAGTAAATAAACAATTTAAAAATTGTTAGGTGTATTACATACACCTCCCCTTAAAGGTCCTCGGTGTTATCATTTCTTTCCCCTTTTATTCTTCCATTATTTCACTCTGAAATAGAATTGAATATGCCTCCTGCATATTACCTTCCATTCCCAAGTGGACTCCTCTAGACTAAGGTGCTTCCATTGCACATTGACTTGTCCGATGATACGGTTTTGGAGTAAAAGTTCTCTCGTGTTGAAAATATGTTCTGGTTCCACTTGAAATTCTCCTCGAGTTCCACATGTATAACATTCCAGTCAATCACATGAGTAGCATCATGAACGTATTTTTTTTAAATTGAAACATGAAAAACATTATGTACTTTTATTGTAGGTGGTAATGCTAGTTGATATACCACCAGTCCAATTTTTGCTAAAATTTCAAATGGTCCACAATACCTGGGCGCCAATTTTGAGTATTTTCCCAACCTTAAGGAGCTTTTTCTGGGTTTCATATTTACATAAACATGTTCTCCTACCTGGAACTCTCATGAAATTATTTTTAATTTTGAATCACTCTTTTGCCTATCTTGGGAAACCTTCAAATTATGATGTACCTGTTTCACTGTCAGTTCCATGTCTTTCAATATTTTATGTCCGAAGATTGGTCTGTTGGTGGCACTGCTCCAAAAATGGAGTATTACACTTTCGTCCATACAATATCTCAAATGGACTTAATCCAGCTGAAGCTTGAAAATGGCTATTATATCCAAATTCTACCACATGCAAATAATCTTCCCACATGCATGGTTTATCCATTACGTACATTCTAAGTATGTCTTCCAAAACCTGACTTAATCTTTCCATTTGTATGTCGGTATGAGGATGATATGCAATGCTAAAACTTAATTGCGTGCCTAATCCTTTAAATAAAGCCTTCCAAAACTCGCCGTAAATTTTGTATCTCTGTCCCAAATTACTATTTTAGGTACACCATGCAATCTAAATTTTCCTTAATAAAAATATCAGTAAGATTAATAGCCTTATATGTAGACTTTATTGGAATAAAGTGAGTTTCCTTACTCAGTTTGTCTTCCACAACCACGATCGAGTCATGTTTTTTAACATTTTTAGGCAACCCAATTATGAAATCCATACTGATAATTTCCCATTTCCATTTTGGAATAGGTAATAGTTGTAGCAATTCGGCGGGATGTTGATGTTTATTTTTTACCTGTTGACATTCAATACAACGTATTAATATTCTTCTACCTCCTTTTTTCATATTAGGCCAAAATAAACCCTTCTTTGTCATGGTAATCATTTTCTGATATCCGGGGTGTCACAAATAAGGTCTTTTATGTAATTCATCCATAATAATTAATTAATATATTTTGAATTAGGTACATATAACCTTCCTTTGTGTAACAATAAGCCCTTTTTATTCAGACTAAAATATGTTTTTATTCGATTTACTTCATTTTCTGCAATCTTCTCTTCTAATTTATGATACTCTTTATCAATTTTTTCTGCATTTTTAATTTTATCTTCTAAATCTTATTCATACTTGTTGCTTGTTGTTGCATACAACAGATTTGCATGACGACTTAGAGTGTCTGCCACTTTATTCTCTTTTCCTTTTATATGTTTTATTTCAAAATCATATTTGCTTAAAAATGATAACCACCTATCTTGTCTAGCGTTATAATTTTGTTGGTCGAATAAGTATTTTAAACTTATGTTATCTTACATTGATAAAAATATCCTTCCGGTGAGGTACTCTCGCCACATTTTAAGTGCATGAATGATAGCAACTAATTCTAGGTCATGAGTAGCATAATACTTCTCGTGTTCCTTTAGATTCCTAGATAAATAGGCTATGACATAATTTTCCTGAATTAGTACTCCACCTAGACGTTCTTTGCATGTGTACATACATACAACAAAATATTTAAATGCATCAATAATTTTTAGAATATGAGTTGTTATTAATAAGTGTTTTAATTTATTAAAATTCTCTTCACATTTTTCGTTCCAATCAAATTTCTTACCTTTCTTTTGTAATGAATTCATAGGGTATGTTATCTTTGAAAATCCTTCAATGAATTTACGGTAGTAGCCAGTAATCCCCATAAATGATCTTATATCAGTTACATTCTTTGGAACAGACCATTCAGTGATAGCTTTAATTTTATTGGGATCTACTAATATCCCATCCTTAGATACCACATGTCCTAGATATTGATTTTTGTCTTTAAAAAAGTCACACTTGCTAAACTTAGCAAATAATTGTTGTTCTCTTAACATTGTAGGATTACTTTTAAGTGTTCTCTGTGCTCCTATTTATTTTTAGAATAGATTAATATGTCGTTGATAAAGACGACTATAAATATATCTAAGTATTTACTTAATATATTATTCATTAAACACATAAAAGTTGTTGGGGCATTTGTTAACCCAAATGGAATTATGACAAACTCATAATGACCATATATGGTTCTAAAAGAAATCTTAAAGATATCCTCGTCCTTAATCCATACTTGATGGTATCTGGATCTCAAAAATATGGTTGCCCCTCGAAACTGATAAAATAGATTGTCAATATGAGGCAAAGGGTATCGATTTTTAATTGTCATTTTATTTAGTTGTCTATAATCTATACATAACCGTAAAGTGCCATCTTTTTCTTTACAAAAAACCTAGTGCTCCCCAAGGGGAAACACTAGCTTGAATATATTTTTTTTTATTAATTCTTATATTTGTGATTTAATTCCGTAAGCTATACTATACTCATCTGATAGGGAACCTTTGATACTGACACTTCCCCTAGTACCAAATCAATTGTAAAATCTATATCTCTTTTCGGAGGTAGTTTGGGAATCTCTTCCGTAAATATATCTTTAAAGTCTTTTAAAATTGGTATGTCTTCTATATTAAGTGGATTATCTTTCTATTTGTCGCCCATTATGTAAACTGCAAAAACTTTGCATCCTTTACGAACATACCTTTTCATTTGTAAGGTTGAGATTTCTCTTATGGTAACTTTCCTGGGAATCTCTTTTACAACAATGGTATTACCTTTATCATCCAAACATGAGAATTTTTTATCATAACAGTTTAAAATAACTCTATGTTTCTTTAAGCAATTCATTCCTATCAATAAATCATAAGATCCTAGAAGTAAAATATTTAAATCAACATGTGTTTGTAAACCATTCATAATAAAATCACACTTTTTCACAAAGCTAGTGACTTTTCGCTTTGTCCCTATAGCAAGTTGAACTAACCAAGATTTTTCAAATTTATTATGTTGTAACTTGCATAAGTCTACAATTCCCGGTGATACATAACTTAAACTTGCACTTGGATCAATCAATATAGAAATGGGTTTATATTTTAACATACCTTCGATTTCAACCATAGATGATTGATGATCTACTTTCCTGTTCTCCAATGTTGCCTTGATTCTGGGGATGCTCCTTGGTATATATTCCACTATGGTAGCTTCTTGAATTGAATGCACATTATTAAGACTCTTTCTTCTTACATGAAAATCTTTGAAGTAGTGCGGTTCACCACATTCCCAACATTTTAATGGTTCTCTTTGTGTAGTATTTTTATTAAAAGAAGTGGGTGTTTCCCTTTCTTTTATTGCTACAGAATTCTATTGTTTGTATTTTTTTAAATTATTCCCTTGGTATCCCCAATAATTATTCCTAGAGTTCTTATAAAACTTAGTACCTTTCTTTTTTTGTTTAAAGTTTTCACGTCTTTTATTTTTCCAATTAGGTATGTTCTCTCATTTGTTTTTATTTTGATCATAGCATAAATTTGTTGTTCTTATGTCCTTTTCCAGAGTTATCAGATTATCATATTCGATTCTCTCTCTAATTAAGAGGTAAACAACTATGGAAATACTGAATTTTTTTGTTTTTCATCAAAAATGTAAGATACGTAACGTAATAAACTTAAAAAATTATTGCAAATTTCCTTCATAGTCATTGCACCTAATCATAATTCATAGGATTCTTTAGCTTTCTCTTTGTAATATTGTTCCGATAAATATTTTCTTTAAAATACTTCTTAAAAGTTTTCCAAGTTACATAACATTATTTAATGTTTTTTACTTTCTTTATATCTTGCCACCATATATAAACCTTTCCTGTCAAGTTATATATTGTCATTTTTGCTTTTAGTTCGTAAGAATAATCATAAATCTGGAAGTACTTTTTCATCCCAGATAGCCAAGCTTCTTCTTCTTCTCCTTTTTCGATTTCTTCATTGAACATAGGAGGTTCGATCTTTTTAAATTCACCAGAAATTTCTTCATACGGTTTGTATTTATTTTTCTGCTGACTATTATCGTTATTTTCACTTGAATCTTTATATTTTTCATTACTATGTTAGCCGATTCTTCACTTGAATATTCAGTCTCATGATTGGAAAAATATTGTTTTCTTACCTTACGTTTATAAGGTGCAGTTATTGCCATATTTAATCTAGGTCCTTTATTATTTTCTTCTTTGTTAATATGTAGTTTAGTTAGTAGAAGATTATTTAATTATTCATGTGCTTTTAAAATGCATTCATTATCTTCCTTAACCCATTTTAGTTTTGTCCTTAAATATTTTACTGTTTGTAGGAGTTTAGATGGGTTATCATTCCTACTTTTATTCAAATTTACCTAGATTTCACTGTCTCTAATGTTAGGATGTGATTCTCCTTTAGCAGACATTCCCACATCTATCATGATTCCTGCAAAAACAAGGTTATTCTTCGCTTCATCTTTGCAAAGAGAGTCAAACCATAACAATAGAATTACTTTTCTAGTTTATATCAGTTTGAGTGTTGGTATTTTCATCCCAAGTGTTGTAGTTGAGCTCTGATACCATTATGTCACAGACTTATATTTTAAACCATAAAAAAGTTATGTTTATGATTTAAAATACTTACTTGTCACAATATGTCATTCTTATTCGTAACAAACTTTTCACTTGTTTGCATAGATAAGATTAACTTGAATCTTTAAATGTTCGATGATAGGGCTTGTCGTCAACTCGACGTTGACTCCACTTTCAACGAAAACCTGGTTGCATCCCTTGCCAAGGTGATGTTAATGTTTAAAAGAGACTCTGGTTTGTTACTTAGGATTACATCCTAGACCTGGGATTATTAGTCCTAAGTCATAAGTTTCTTAGACTTATGATTTATGTGTTGTATTAAATTTTATAGCTTTCTTGCATAAGGTGATGTTAAAGGTTGCTAGCACCACAGGCTTTGCAAGCGATGTGGGAGTGTTAATGTAAGGTATGACTATATTTTAAAAAAATTATGCCATGCTTTGGCATGCGACCATGGGAGATACAAGGTGGAGGCCAGTTGTGAGGTGAAGGTTTTAATGACGTGTTTAAAATCCATGTCATAAACCCTGGCTGCGAGTTGACAATGCAACCAAGCATAATAAATGACAAGGTTTCCTCACATGCCTTTTGTGGAGAGGACTAATCCTATTCCTCCATCTATCCTTGATCCAATTCTTGTTGTTGGAGATATTTTGTAGGGTTTTTATCATCGCATTCATTCGATCGTAAAGGTTTTTGTCTAGTTCAATTTGATGGTTGTTGGAGGTTTTTCTCAGAGAGTCCATGGTGCTTGGTTGCAACCATGCTTGCGATTTGACAAGTCTGCAATTGCTTGTATGGTTTTGAATACAAAGATACGATGTGTGTTTGAGAGGTAAAAAGGTGTTTACTATGGTTAAAGATGGTTAATGGTTGTTTGGTTTCCAATATGCCTCTGCATAGTCTTATCCATTACTTGATCTTCATATCTTCATATGGTAGGGTGGAAAACTTGGGTGCTTAACTTTGGTTTCTGGCAGAAGACTTTCCCTAGAAAGGGGTTTAACATGTATGAAGCTACTAAGTTCCAGTTTCACTCTTAATTCGATAATGATATTTTGTGGAATTCAACCGATCTAACTCGACTTAGTTTTACTTGTACAGTTCACAGGGAAGAGAGGGAAACCAGGAGAAGAAAACCCTTGGCCCTCTACGCGTTTAGCGAAGGTAAGATTCTCTGCATGTACATTCATTTAAAAGAAAATTGAATTTCATACTTGAATGAAATTGTATTAACTTCACAGTTTTGTTTTTCGCTAGTGAAGCCAGGGTGCCATCAAAAGAGTACCTAAGGCTTGGGATAATCCTAGAATCACCTTTACATCCCAATCACGCAATCCAAATAAATTTCACATAAGTTTTAGGTTTATAAAACATGTTACAGTTTGATAAAGATTTAAATAGACAGATTATAACTTTTGAATTAAAAATGTGGATGCAAGATTGGCGTGTGGCCATGCGAGAGTGGTGACAGGGTTACCTCCTCTCAAGTTTTGTCCTTCTCTGACCTGTGGTGAGGAACCCTACCCTTAAACCCTATTCATTGGAAAAAGCTTGTAAATAACATGACTGTGTTTTTATACTAATGTTAGCAGTTTTTGTATGCATATATGCACCGGCGTGACTCCTTCACTTAGGTCTATATCAGTTCCAGGTATACCTTCATTTGATTGTTTGCAGGGAGACTGAGTTCCAAGGTTACCTTGTTTTTGATATGTTGGGGAAAGAGAGATCTTTACAACCTCTAGCGTTTAAGATAAGTTCGATTATTAGTAAAATGGTTGGGTCTGTAATTTGAGTTGGAAAAGCTTTTGCGATTTGGTGAATTAGACTGTAGATTAGTTTTAAAGATTGGGTCACAGCCATCGTGGATTTTATAGTTGTTACGAATTTGGATATGAGTCTGAATTGGGGATGATAATCGGTTCCTAGATCTGATTTGATTGGGATTTACTACGATTGTATTTCTTGGATCCTTTAAATGGATGTCTGTTTGATCTAGTTTGTTGTCTTGGTTCTGTTTGAATAATTATTTAATTTAGATCTAATAATTTCTTGATATATGTGGAAGTTGAACAAAAAAATAGTATCTTAGATGTCAATTTGTTTTTATTTAACACATAGATGACGTCTCTGTAGGAATCCTTACGGTTGCGATTATTTTATCTATTTCGATCATTTGGCTTTGGATATGTTGTTATCTTGATATATGAATGATGAAACAGAGATTTGTAAAAAATACCTAGATTTGTATTTATTTAAACAAAGAGAAAAGCTCTGTGGGAAGCCTCTTGGCTCTAAGATGTTGTGATTATACTTAGATTAGTTTACTGAATTACCTTTTATACTATATGAATCAAAGTCTCTCGGCTCTCCCTATTAAGTCTGACATTGTGTTAAACAATGCAGAATCTTATTAATAGTTGATTAGCTTTAACATAGGGAAATTCTAGAGAAGATTGGTTTACCATTTAAATTCTTGTATTCTATATAGGAAAGAAATTTGTGATTTCTACATTTTTGTACATAAGTAAATAACTACTAACAACGTATAAAATAAGGATTAATAATAAACAAGTTAAAACGAATATAATTGATTCATCGTATAACCTCAGTTGATAATACACTCGGATTTATAATATACTTTCTGAATGTAATTATCAAGACAAAAACAGTAAATAAATTTAGTAAGGGACCTGTCACTACTGTCGGGAAAACAAAACAGAAGATGTCGTTCCTCCCAACCAACTCCTAGAGCAGCCAAAACTTATTTTCTATAAAACCCTCGAGCCTGTTTGTTGAACCACAAGGGAAAATTTTGATCAATGTACCATCTCTTTGTGTCAATAGATTATTTCCCCATCCATCACCAACCTCATGCTTATTCAATGGACATACTATTTTATAGTATTTTTCCTAGGACTTGGTCATTTATGAACCTCCTACTCTTTAATGCTCCACAATGAGTCTTGACTTGATTTTGGGGAAGATGCCTCCTACATCATGTGAGTTCTCACTCATCAGCTTTCGCCATTTTCCATTTCCCCTTGTGGGTCAAGAAACACTCTTTTCACAGCTACTTCAATTCTGAGTCCTCTCAATTATCTAATTAATCAATAATAATAATTACATTACATTTGTTTTGACTTTATTTGTCATATATATATAATCAAAGTAAATAAACAATTGAACAATTGTTAGGTGTATTACACAAATGAGATTCTTCCTCATAACCCTAGATTTCCAGCTAACATATTCGCTTCCTGCCTCAAAACAACTATAAAGGTTGCATAAAGATGGTGTTATGTTATCTTGCAGGCCTAGAGATAGTTAGGGCTTATCATTAATTATGTGTTCTTCCCATGAAAAATGTTTATCATGCAAGGGTTTGTCAATGAATATGTGTGCATTTCATGAAAGTGAATTTCTATATGGCTTCATCTAAATTCATCAAATTTGTTAGTTTCATTTGTAGGAAATAGTGTTTTGCGAAATTCATCAAATTTGTTAGTTTCATGTATAGGAAATAGTGTTCTGCTTAATTCTTGATTAAGCATGATAAGTCAATTTCTCTTTCCATTCATATTTAGATGATGCAGAGTACTTATTTTTTACTGAATTAAATTTCTGGTTGTTATGTGCTTACATGAGTGAGAGGGATATTGAAAATGTAATCTTTAAGCTTATGCTTAGAATACGATTAGCTAACAAATGTGTGGTGCATTTCACGGTTAGAAAGATTATTAACCAGATAAAAAAATCCATGTGACAATTATTTGTTTTCAAATCATTGACAAAGTTATTTGTTTTCAAATTATTTGCAAAGTTAATTTATTTCTATTTTGACCGAGACTACGCTGCCACGTAACTTTGTTAGTTAAAGGAGGTGAAACCGAATAGAGTATGCATGTCATCTAATTATGCATAGCATAATACAACAACTAATGTGAGAAAATTAAAATTAAGGAGCACCCTAGGGTTGGTACAGGTATCTTTTAAAAGAATTGAAGTCATCAGCATCATATTCTAGATATATTGAACTTTAATAATATTTATAAAGTAGCCACATAGTCCCTATATTAATTAAAAATAAATATAGTGTATTTTATGAACAATAACATGTGTTATAAGTTACATCAAGTGAAATATAGTGTATTTTATGAACAATAACATGTGTTATAAGTTACATCAAGTGTGAATTTCAAGTAAGTGCTCACCATAAGATTTAGTAATTTTTTAAGTATTTATTAGGAATCTTTTCGCCCACGAACACTATGAAGTTGACTACTTAACCGATCATTTGTACTAATTGGACGATCTGGCTCGCGTGAGCGGTCACATCCGACGTTGCCGGTCGTCCGATCGATGCAAATGGTCGGATAAGTAGGTTACTTCCGAACACTGTCAGTCTACCAGTGAACCTTTCTATGACACGCGGTCATGTTAATATAAGTGGTTAATGATTGATATCAATGACCCTTTTGTATGACACGCGGCCATGTTAGTATGAGTTGTTAATGATTGATGTCAATTAGTTTATTATTAAAAGTAAGAGTCAAAATACACTTTACTATTACTAGTTCAACTTTTAGTGCTTTAGTGTCAGATGACATGAACTAGATGACTTCGTTTTTCATTTTTAATGGTGTTAGCGGAAATAAGTTTTCATTACTAATTATAGTATTATTATAACAATGTGAGTATTTAAGAGTTATGAATATTATGCAATTTATTATTTAAGATTTATTTTTTTAATTGCGTAATATTTGTTAAATAAATTGTTTAATGATTAATTTTAAAAATAGTTTATTTTGTTAATGTCGTCAACCATATTTTAGAAGATCAAAAGTATCTCTGTATTAATCAGTTTAAAGAAAAAAATTAATATAGACAAAATAAGAACGAACTCTCATTAGTTCTATAGTGAAGATGAAAACCACTTCCTCTTAAAGTGCACTGCATACACCCACATTAGATCCTAGTTTCATAATCTTTGTTGCAATACCGAACTTCCTAGCCTTTTAACTTGTCAAAAGTATAGTGAGCTCAAAACGCTTCTCACCAAGCTCTTTGAGCATAGGAATACAATTTTAAAACAAACTAATTAATGTGTTTCTTTAGGTCTCATAAACCAAAGCTTGGTCTCACTAGACGTTAACCATCACCACCATCATCATAATAATAATATATGTTTACTTTTATTTGTTTAGTGAAGTGAATTGGTATATGTTAATTAATCTATTTAAGATATATTTATAACTTTTTAACATATTTATTAAGTTTTTTATTTTATTTTTATAGAAAAAATGTTAAATTATAATTAAATATTTAAATTATAGACATAAGTTTTAGATATAAAGAATATTCATCTTAATTTAAAAATAATTTAGCTAAAAATTATAAAACTTTATTTAGCTATTAAAATTAACGTTATCTTCTACATTATATTTTGCATTCTTATAAATTTTAAACATAAAATTCAAGACTCAGATTAACAATGAAATAATTAAACAAGATGAGTTCCATATTACCCCCATTAAAATTGAAAATTGTAAATTGCATGTGTATACAAAATGAATTTGTAATCTGCATGTCTATACAGAAGTTGTTATGAGATACTTATTGTTTGGTTAGGTAACACTTAAACCAAACAAGTTTATTGGAGTGAAAAATAATATATTATAGTTGATAAAAAAAAATGTTAATAAATAAATATGAATAAATATGTCAGTATCCTTTCTAATTAAAAGAACAAGATGATTTAGGATAAATTAGTCTTAGTGATTATCATTGTTGATATCACTTTCAATTAAATGATTTAGGATAAACTAGTCGTAGTGATTACCGTTGTTGATATTGACATTTAGCATAGTATTATATTTTCTAAAGCACAATCACAATAGATTAATTAGTTATATATATATAAGATTATTTATCTGTTGTACATAGGGAGATCCATGCTACAACTTGTGTTAACTTGATTAATTTGGAGATTACGCTTTAAAACCTTATGTAAATGTGGCAAACTAACGATGACGAAAATATTGTATTAACTTTATTAAGTGGGATATCCAAATTCAAAACTCTTAGTGAGACTAGCAAAACAATAGTGATGGAAAATTTTAGAGATAAGAAAGATAAAATAGAAATAAGAAAGTTAAACTAATTCTAAATTTGGTAGTACAATATTGATAAAAAGATTTTAGAGAAAAAAATTATAGTGTAAGATACACTAGAGCTTCGAGGCTCTATTGCTCTGAGCTTTCAGGCTCAGAAAGAAGTTAGAGCTGCCAGGCTATGTAATTTTGGGCTTTCAGGCCTGTAAAGTTGAGCTTCGAGGCTTTGGGCAGTAATCAACCTCTTACTATTTAGTGGGACTTGAAAAGGGAAGGATCAACTTATTAAATATGAGTTTTGTGCAAGGGGGTGGACACTTGCAGGTCGATTGACTTCGAGGTCCTAATTGAGGCTGGAGCAGGGTTTCTCAACACCCAGTATCTTCTTTATCTACATATAATTTTTTTTCTTATTTACAGATTAATGATGGATGTTTTGTTCTTATATTTATTTTAACCAGTTGTTATGTTTGAGCCCTTATATTTATTTGAAGTATCTTTACAGCTGTTATGTTTGAGCTTGTTTGGGGCTATAATTTATGACTTAAATATCACGTCTTGTTTGGGACTGTAATTTATGAATTAAATACCACTTCTGCAATTTATTATATAGTTACAGCCAAACCCCACCTTGCTCCAAGATTACAAAGTTTATGTTTATTGAGTGTTTGTTTTAATAAGAGAAATATCAATTGTAAATTGTGAAAAGAGAGATTAACCCATTTGTAGGTTAGTAATTTAGTTGATTTATTCAAAACATGAGATAGAGAAACTGATTAGTAATTAAATGTTGTAAACTTGTATATTAGATTCTTCACGAGTAGGATAATGAGACATGCAAATATTGGCCATCAACTTGTGATCCGAGTAGAATAAAGTGTAAGAACACAATCAAAATAAAAACACTACTTAAAACCCTACAGGTAAGTAAAAACAAGATTTCATGTCGTTATTGTCATCGGCAAGTTTGAATAGTTTTTTTCTAAACCCTAAGAACCTGAAATTAGTTCTATGAGACTCCCAATCTTTTTTTGTGCACTCGGAACATCACTATATCCACATTATTAACATGCACGATTACAAAACCTTGTTATGTTATGAAGTTAACAACATAAAACCTTACTGATAAAATCATTCAAGTAGTTAAGGCTTTTAAATAACTACTTAGTTAATGTAGTCATCAATTTTTTTATTCCAAACCATTACCAAATATCATAAAGATTGACAGCCCAATGGAAGTAAAGATGCACAAAACTCTTGACTTTACAAAAAAAAAGTAATTCAATAACACAATCTCTATATAAATAATTTAAGTAATAACCCTAAACGTAGGAGGTCGCACATTCTGAGCACAGGCGGTTGAAACCCTCCATGTCAGAAAAACAAAGGCCCAGAATCAAGCTTGTGGTTGGCATAGATAGGTTAACTGTGCAAGGAAAACTAAAATATAAGTCATGATTAAATTAGCTAATTACGCCCCGTGGACAAATTTATAGATTGACCTATTTGCCCGACCATTTGCACCTATCGGACGGTCGACAACGTCGGATGTGATCGCTCACGCGAGCTAGGTCGTCCGATCGGTGTAAATGGTCGGTTAAGTAGTTTACTCCCAAATTTATAGTTTCTCACCCTAAAATAATATTTTTACACTTTTAACACGAAAATAGTTATTTAACGTTGTAAAAATCAATAATAATAAAAAATTCCATGCCTTTTATATAGATCAATTTAATTGTTTATATGAATTTATAAATCTTTGAATTCCAAAATTATAAATACTATTTAGGATGAGGTGTTATGCTGATACAACGGAGAATGCAAGGTGCATACTAATCGCATAATGGCCGTAACAAAACAGTGAGGTGACGGGTGCGATAAAAGAATCGGGAAAGCATAAAAAATGCGGTGAGCGTGGATCGAACACGCGACCTTCAGATCTTCAGTCTGACGCTCTCCCAACTGAGCTATCCCCGCTCACAAAATTACAACATTCGAATGCTTTTGTAGTAAACAAAATACCATTCTTAATCGCGATGAATTTGATGGGATGGCAATCATAATGTCGTTTGACATTGTCATTTCATTTTTAAATGACGTGACATTTTAATGAAATCATCATCAAGATAGTGAAATACAAAATGAAACAAAGAATTTATGAATATTGTTGGAATTCTATAAATATAAACATTAACATTAACAGTAATATAAACAGGTTGATATAAGGTTGAAAATATAAATAATGATCAAGGTTGGAATTTGAGGACGTTTTATTTGTTAAAGAGTTTTTTTTGGTTAAATATTTGTTTATAAACCTAAATTTTAATTGTAGATAATTACGGATGTTTTACTAACAACTATTATGTGTGAAGTTGTAGTTGTATTGATAGACTGGTTGTTAATGCTGGAATTAACTCTAGCCAGTTATTATAGCCTTACTTTCTTAATTGTTACTGGTTAGTTTGTTGATGGGTTGATGTTGTTGCGTGCTGGCAGCGGCTCCCTATTTTGATTCTGGACCATCTTTGCTTATTTTGATTATGAATCATTTTAGAGACCCAACTCACCATTGTTTTGATATCTTGATCAATTTCAAACATCCAGTTTTATAGAAGTCCAAACCAATCCCTGAGTCTCAACTATAATTTAGAGGCTGCAAATTTAAGGTGATTTCCTGTGATAACGAAAATCTAGATTCATGATTGAAAGATAAATTTAATCTGAAAGATAAAAATGAAATGAAATTCCAACCTTGATAGTGATATATATTAATCAAAGGTCTAAAATAGAATGAAGGCAAAATTGTTGTATAATGATTTTATATAATCTACCGAATGCATTAATGCCTGGCAATGTTATATGAAGGTTGGGTTCAGGTTAAATTATTCTATGTGCACGCTGTGCGACTTGTATAAAGATCCAAGTTATATTATGATGTCTTGGTACGATGATTAGACGTAGGTTCTTATATAACGTATACTAATATATTACGCATGTAAATGAATTGGTTAAAGCTATATATGAATATATCACAATAATGCCAAAAGCCTTGGAGAGCATTACTTTTATTAAATAAAAATGCATAAAATACATTTGTTTGAATAAATGCGTACATTCTTAATACGTTTGAGTTGAAACCAGAATAGCGGGAAAAAGTCCAAATTCTCACCATAAGTTGCATGCAAATCCATTGCACCATGTGAACCTAGTTTCTCTCTATATATATTCCATCGAAGTATAGTGTGAAATAAAATAGCCTAGTGTCCATTGTGAGTTATACGTTGCACCCTCCCATTCTATTTGTTGTAACATTTAATATGCATTTGTATGTGAGTGGAAGATTGTGTAAAGTAGCGCTTTGCTCCTTGTCATCCCTATCTAGAGAGAACAAATTCAGGCTCTCTCTTGGTGGTGTTGGTAGTGTAGGGATTGGTTCTTGGTGTTGGTAGTGCAAGTAACATTGGATTGTACATTAATAAGGGATGAGGATGCTTTCAATTTTAACAATATTTATGCATTTATTTTTAATGTTGAAATGCAAAAAAATGATTTTAGATTTATAATCTATATATATATATATGAAAGGCACTCTTCTCTCATATGGCCCTTTGGAGCCAAATTTGTAAACTAGTACCCAAGCATTGTGAACCCTAACTACTTTAGTGTGATACCACTTTGAAAGCTATTAAACGCAAAGTTCCAAAATGTGTGGTAGTAATAAGATTTGTCCGAATACTGCTCTTATCAGTGTCATATTTCCACTACCATGCTCTTCTATTTCCTTATTATGTTGTATGTTTTATCTTTTTCTAGTGGGTGCGTGCACAAAGTTGAGGGTCTCTTTTGGCGTGTTAGATGCAATAAAAAACTGAAAAAACAGACATCCATCAACTTGCATGGATATTTTGAGACACTTACACAATGAATCTTGCGATGAGAAAAAAACAAGAAATGTAGGAAATTGAATGACCTTTCCAAATATATAATTTTTTTCTATTGAAAATGCTGTTAACTATCTAAAGTTGGATATTTTTTAACGGGCACTTTTTATTTTTGGGACAAATTATAAGGTATATGTTTTTGTGGGTGCAACGTCTAAGTGTCTAAATGATGGAATAAACTTATGAAAACCGATATACATATAGAGAACATATAGGACTAGTGCACGACTATTTTTCCAATAATAAAAATAATATTTTTTTTTTTTAATTATCTAAGAGATCAAACCTCGAAAACGGTATGTCAATTGTGGGTGCAGTGTTTGAATGTCTTAAGCAATTATTTGGAAATGGGTTTTTTATAGCATGTAGAGGTTGGTGTTCTTTAGTGCACCATACAATTTTTCTTTTAAATGGTTGAGAAATGAAAGAGATATGGACGAAACACTAACGGTGTGTTTTTTGAGTTCAGGAGTGATGACAGAAGATAAATAAGAAAAAAATAGAAAAAATTATGTATTCTTGTTAAAAATTACATATTTAGAATCTGCAAAAAAAAACCATATCTGTTTCTAAAATCTCATAAAAAATGGAAGTGTGCAGCATAATCAGACGAACCGCTAAACACGAGCATATTGAAAATTTGGATATAATGTTGA